>VWZV01003307.1:702905-842982 GCA_013397155.1 Irena cyanogastra
CACCAGACTGGGGCAACAGGTTTATAAACCATATTGGCAGGGCAAACCATAAGTTTTAGTGCCAAAAAAATACAGCTGTGTGTTTTCTAGAGGTGCACTCCATCACCAGCCTGGGTCAGCCTCACCTCAAGGCAGAATTCTGATCCCTATTCCATGTTGTAAGTATGGCCTTAGTTTTGCTGTAAAGTTTTTTTTGTAGCCGAGTGAGACAATTTATTCAAAAGTATTGAACACTGAGGGATTCTTATTCAGCCTTTGCAGATATGACTGAGTTTGGGTTCAGTGGTCAGCAACCTGTAAGGCAGATGTGCAGCCTTTGACAAAGGATTCATGTGCCAGAAACCAAAGTCACACCTGGCACAGCAGAAAAATGAGCCAGTGAAGTCCCTGCTCTGCTCTGTTCTGTCTGGGAGTGAAGTGGTTCAGTTATTAGAAAAATCTCTATAAAAATGTGGTACAAAAAAAAAATAAAAAAAATTAAAAAAAAAAAAAAAAACAAAAAAAAAAAAAAAAAAAAAAACCAAAAAAACCCAACACATTTTCACTTCCAGGATAAAGATACGTGGAACTACTGCTTTGTGACTCACAGCTACAATGTTCTAAATCCAGCACCAAGAACACTAAAGGACATTTGCCATGCCATTGCTCTGTTTCCCACCTTGGCAAAAGCAGATCATTTATGATCTCTCTGCTATCAGAGTAGCTTAGAGGCTTCTTACACTTACTTGAGTAAAAACCACTGAGACTATTAGAGTGGATGTAGAGTAAAAATGCAAAATATATCTACTGTATAACCCACCATATTAGCTATAACTGGAAGGAAAATAGGAGGCTCAGTAGATTAATTGCTTTACTCATTATGGCAAATTATCCATTCCAAAGGCAACTAGTAGCATGAAAATAATATGTGTCTGCTAGAGGACATTAACAGAGGGGTAAGATTTCCCTACCATTAACAGTGCTAGCTTATGTTTTTAACTTTACACCAAATTAGCCGTACATTACAAAAGCTTCTCAACAGCTCTCTCAGTAGAAATTAAACCTTGAGCTCACAAATATTGACATCTCTGTCTTTTCATAATAACATACCCTAAATGAGATAAATTAATACTTTTCTGCAGTGATTAGGAAAAAAATCCACTGATTCAAATCGTGCAAGAGTGGCCTCAAAGGCAAAAGTCCACTTATCTTTTCCTCCCCTGATATATGCTAATTTGTTCCAGTGAGGACATTAACATTTAAGAGCAGGCAGGTGTGCTTCACCTGCTCTGGTGCAGCAGAGAGGCTGCTTTGGAGTGACAGCTGAAAGCCCAGTGGCACAGGCTGCCCTCAGGGGGACACGCTGTGCGCACACCCCAGCCCCCAGCACCGGTGCAGGCCCAGGGCCCCATTCCTGACAGCAAGCTGAGAGAGCCCAGGAGGACCTCAGAGAAGGTCTAACAGGTTGGGATGCAGTAAGGCACTGACACTGAGAAAGTCAAAGAGAGATCTCTTCCAGGCTGGGAGAACAAGAGGTTGGGGTGGGCTCTGCTTTACACCATCAGGCACAGTTGAGTGAAAGGCACATTTCCCTTTTTACCCCAACAACAGCAGGATGAATTATGTCCAATATATATTCATTCTTCATTTCTTGAGGAGATGAAAGTGGCATCTTTTAGTTTTCCAGAACTGAAAGGCTGGATTGCTATCTTTCCCGCTTGCAGGCCTCAGGGACTAACAGGCATCACTCCATCTGGGAGACAAAATCTGCCCTTCCAGCTGAGACCATAGCCCAAGAGTATTGATCAAACGTCCACCTCCCTTCCACATAATAGAATTTCCCAGTGAGCTAACTGTTTTTCCTTCTTTCATCTCCATAAATGAGGTCAATGGCAAGGGCAAAGAAGAGAAAATTAGCTCTAAGTGTTCTTGGCTTCAAAGCAAGAGGAGACAGAGCTTCCAGATTTTGGACAGTGCTCTACAGGATTTATAAAGTACCATGGGACTTTGCAAATATCTGAATTTAGAATTGCTTCAGCTTAGGACAAGGCTTGCCTGCACTGCCCAAAGATTTATGTTTTTCTACACCTGCTGTTACAGTCTGGCAAGGCCATTGTAGGTCACTGATGGTCTTCGTGCTGTCCCTCCAACAGCATCAAATGAGTGACCAGCTCCCATCTACTGCTCCTACAGCACTTTACACAAATGCATAAAGCTTCCCAACAGATGTGGGAGCAGCATGTGGCACAGTGCATCTCTGTGCCTTGTCCTCATTCCCTTCTGCCTGCAGTGGCAGAGCTGAGCAGCACCTCCTGCCCTGCAGCCCCATGTTGGGAGTGCAAGTGAGGCAAAGCAGAATCAGGGAATGACAATGCAGGTTTAGATACACACCCTCATCATGCTTACAGAAAGGAATACTCAATCACCAGCAAAGGTGCCAATGACAGAATTAAAACCCGACTCCTGAGAGAAAAGTAGGCACTTCGGCTTTCTCTTCCAAAACAGCAGTGATTCCCTGAAGTCTGGCCATCAGTCTTCCTCCCTTTTTCTCCCCCCAAAACATGGGCATTCCCTTGTGCAGTATAAAAACCCTGCAGGACTCATTAGAATCTTAGGCAGAATTAATAACAAGAATCAGAAATGATGGTCAGAGACAGGCAGGTAGAGACTTCTGCTTCTCTGGGTAGGGAAGCAATTAATTTGCTGCTGAACTCTTCACAAAGTGTTTTCCTATATTTTGGAGACAGTTAGAATTGAAAAGTTAGACTGATTGTAGAAACAGCAAATTCTCCACCAGAAAGATTTAAAAATAAAAAAACTCAACCCACCTCCACAAGTCTATCCTGTACTTTTTCATGTCTGAGTCCCAGCACTATCAGACTAACAGCCTGAATGCTTCTTGTGTATGGTGAAGCTCCTGGCACACTCAGGGCTATTGCAGCATCTGCTCTACAACCCTCAGGTTACCACTGAGTCAAAACTGTCCAAGGGCAAGACAAGAGGGCACAGCCAGAGCAGCGATGGGGCTGTGTGGGGTGACAGGACAGCTATGGCCTCACGAGACCTTGTCCCTCGCAGTCACCCCATTTGCAGCACAGCTGGTGATGCCTAAAGTTCTAGCTTTCATGTTTTCCAGATTCTGTACTGCATTAGTGTGCAACTCTGAACTTCATATAAAGTGTTAGCAAGTTCTCTTCACAGTTCAGTCAGACAAAACAATCCTTTTCCAGCCTGAGAACCAAGGACACCATTGCAGCTCCAGGCCCAAAAAGTGTAAACAACAGCAAATTGAGGAGAGCAGTCTGGAGGATGGGACTGCATAACCTGAAGCTGTAACTGGACAATTAACCCCAATACGTAAATGGACCAAAACTTACAAAAGTGTAAAAGAAAACATGTGACCCATCATCTATCTTGGGTGGAGCCATGGCTGGGCTCTTGTAGTGCCCAAGGTGTATCTTTTGGAGGCCCTTTTAATAAATACCTGCTTTCTTCCTTCAGCACTGTCAAGCCTCTGTTCTAGGCAGCCTCCCAAGGCACCAGTGGGAGGAGGGCTCTCATCTGCTGGGCAGCCAACCAAACAGCCACAGGTGGGAACAATTTCATGTGCTCCCAATCAAGGCAAGGCACGCCTCAGTGGTGAAATTCCCAGGTGTTTGCTGTTCCTTCGTTAACACTGGTGCTGAAGCTGTAGAAAACAGTTTTGCATTCTGGAAAAATGCCTTTAAACCAAGCTCTGAGTTTTGTGGGGTTTGCAGAGACCACCCCTCAAGAGGCAGAACAGACCTAGCAGATGTTACTGGTCTCACAGCAGACGAGGTACCCTGTCCTGAGGGACCAGCCCCCATTAACCAAAAGCTGCAACACAAGTAAGGTCTATAGAAACACCATGTCCAACATTTGTGAATGGAATTCTGCAAAGCAAAATGTTTATTGGAACATTCCTGACACATTTACATATGCTTTCACCTCACTTTTGCCAGAAAGGACACCTTATAGAATAGAAAACCTGCCAAAAACATATGCAGTTCAACTCTGGGAATAATTTTTGAAAGTCTGTTCCTTCCTGGATGTGAGCAAAGGTTATTATGTGTCTAGAATAGATCCAGTCCAGACAGATGGAGCATCACGGGGGGAGGAGGACTGAACTCATGATCTGTTTGTTTCCTGAAGAGCATTTTGTAATGGACTTTGTAAAAAGACTTTTTGTAAATCCAAGTGAATTAAATTGCTTTATACAGCACTGGGATAAACAAATTATTGACAATTAGATTTTTTAAAATTGCTTAAGCAATGAATCTTGGAAACAGAAGAAGAAGCGGGAAAAATTGGATAAAATAATTTAAAAATGCACATCTGTCAGTAGGCTGGAAATCAAACCTCTTCCAAAAAAGTGTTTCTCATTTAAATCATACGAGCAATCCCATCAAAAGTCAGGAGTTTATTATTTTCAGGAATAAAGATCTCTATCTTTCTTTTCAAGCCCTGACTAGTCTCAAATCACAGAATGATCTATGAAGATCCTCAAGAATCCACCTTGTTGCCTGTGTTGTTACTGTCTGTAATGAACAATGTGCCTTAGAAACTATCACATGATCTGAAGATATCTGAATCTTTAACAGGATGCAGTCTTGTAAGATTTGCAGCCTCTCCTGATAATTTTTGAAAGGGCATAAAACACTACAAACATGCTGAAAATTTAAACATAAAAGAGAATTCTTATAGTGGTGTTTTTCTTTAGCATCAGATACATAAAACGCAAAAAAACCAACAAACACAAAAAAAGCAGAACTAAAACAAGGAAATTATGACCTTAAGCCAAAACTGAGAAAGAAACCTGAGACAATCTTAGCAGGCCTCATGAGACCAAAGTGATTTTCAGCTACAGCTAATGTTACCTTAACCAATCTTTGCTTGCATCATTTAACCCATTCAACAAAATTCTTGTTCTTACTTTAATACCAGGTTTGCTGCAAATCCCAGAGGGAAAATATGAGCACATTTCAGTTCAGTCCCAACTACAATCCCCTTCCTAGCTTCATCTCCAGCACAGTGCTTTTACTCCTTTCCCCAGAAGGAGCAATGCAGAGTAAAGGGTTCCTGGTCTTTCTTAATCTCTTTACCACAACATGGTGGTGGGGACTTACATCTCCAGTTCCCACTGACTGTTCCTCTCAAGTATTTGTTCAGGCAATTCAAAGTAAAAACCTACTGCAAATATACAATTCGTGTTTGAGTGAACTTTTGAGTAAGCTAGTCTTTGCCTAGTTTTGCTCATGTTCAGGCTATGGTCTTCTACTACTTAAAAAAATTCTTGAGAACTCCTTCACAGATATTATCCACAGGTTATTTAAAATGAGGCTTAAATGGCAACCTGTTTATACCACAAATGGTGAAATTAGTAAATGGATGATACTGTAAAAATTCAACTAGCTTTTAATATTGAATTTCTATGGATGAAAGGTTTGTTTCAGAGCTCCTATGAAACCTCCTCTGAAGAGTAAATCAAAAATAATTACAATAGCCTTTTCCAAACATGTTTCAAGCATGTTTCAGTCGTGGCTGCCAGTGCACGAGGGGCTACAGCAGAAAAGGCAGGAAAAGCAAAAACTGGCTCGAGACTTTTCCCCCTCTTCTGCCTCCCCGTGAGTTTTTGCCAAAGCAGATGACACACCAAACTGTGCTACATGGCAAACTGGAGCAGAGAATTCATTTGAGTCAAAAGTACCTCTCCTGTTTCCTTTCTTTAGACACTGCTGATAAAGGAAAGTGCCAACATAAACTTAGGATCACTATCCAAATGCCCACATCCTTAGGCCATAATCTGAAATCCTGATTTTTCACTCAGGAAACCTGGCATTTAGCAACAGAAATTTGAAGCCAAAGAGCCAGTTGCTCCAGACTGCATCATCACAGACGACCCATCTCGAGTTCACTGCTAAGTTATTTCGGTGCCAAATAACTTTTCAACACAACAGTCTTTCAGCACAGGAGTTTAAGAACCTCCAAAAGAGGGAAATATAACCCAGAAGGAAAATTTAAAAAAAAAAAAAAAAAAAAGGGAAGACAAAACAAATTCAAGTATACCCAGTAACATCTTGGGAAAAAGAAATGAATGAAAGAAAAAGTTATGGATAGCTCTTTATGTGATTTTATACAGTCAGTATAGAAATGCTTTATCATCACCTACAATATAAGCAACCTAACATTTTTAGTACTGCATAGAAGCACGTATCTTTTTTGTACTAAAGAGAGTTAATTTTCATCTATTTCCTCCATTCAGGCAACTACTTAATACATTGATCTTTGTTGCATTTCCATTTTCTCCACCAATACATTTCTTATAATTGGAATGAGCTGCTCTATTAAGCTTCTTAATAGATTCTATGTTCTCAAAACCCAATGACTTCAGGACAATGCATCAAAATAGACAACAAATTAAGCTTGGTGTTTGCAAATGTGAGACCCCATCAACAGTGACCTTTAAAGTTACTGCAAGGACACTGCTCAGAATTGGTTGCAGAGAAACCAGTATCTGATACATGTAATTGCATTCATTTGTGCCAATGCTAAACACCCTGAGACTCTTCTGACGGCCAGGAACAAATTACAGTTCTGATGTGAAGCAGCAATGCACGCATGTGCAGATGTCAATGAATTCACTCAGAGCTGTGGGTGCACAGTGGTTGTGGAACAAACAGGACCTCTGCATCACCCAGCACAGACATAGCCTGGTTTGAGTGATAGAGTCTGGTCTTAGGTTTGTACATGCAAGCAATGTTGAGCATTACACACAGCACAGAAGTATTTTGACAGTCTAACATATTTATTTTAATTATGTCAATTGGATCCAATAGCTATGCCACAATATCACATTAACCTAGTTTGAAACACCATGTGAATAGAGTTTCTATTTGCAAACC
Source organism: Irena cyanogastra (assembly GCA_013397155.1). Taxonomy (NCBI): domain Eukaryota; kingdom Metazoa; phylum Chordata; class Aves; order Passeriformes; family Irenidae; genus Irena; species Irena cyanogastra. Next base: position 709,808 of record VWZV01003307.1, read on the forward strand.
ATTACAAAGATGTAATTCCATTTAAAAATAGCAAGCAGTATAAAATAATTCTCTCAAAGCTGGTTAGCCTCGGTATGATTTCTACCTCTGCCAATAGCCACAGTTACCTTCACATGCATTTTAGATCACTTTTTAAGTCACTCAGAGGGGTTTTCTGCACAGCTGAAGAACAAGGTGACCTGACAACGTGGAGGGTGAACACCTGAAACACACTGAGCAACTGGAGCCGGGGGAGGGGGACGCCTGACAGACACATTGCAAATTGCTGGAGTGGGTATTCGCCAGACACCTGTGCCACAGCCCAGCCTCTAGGACAGGGCAGGAGAGCACCTGCTCCAGCAGGTGTATCACAATTCCAGCCTGAGATCAGACTGAAACAACACTAAGAGTAGGAGGAATGAGGCCTGGTAAAGTGACTCTGGGTAGATAGCCCAAAATGGAAGATTGTCTTCATCTAGCTTTATGCTTCCCAGGAAAGGTTTTATTTAAAAGTGAGCTCCCAGCTGCCCATCACCTGGCATTAGCCTTTGCTAACCACTTCCACAAATAGCTCCACGGGTAACACCAGCAATACAGCTGCCCTCCTGGCTGCCAATCGACCCCTCACACCTCTATTTCATTTTGATTCCAATGCCTGTTTCCTTGCAATTGCAGTTTCTCTTGCAAGTTACACATTTCCACAGCCTCACAGGCTGAACTGTTGCTGTTGAAATCCCCCTGCTCACAGGCAATTAGTCAGTATACATGTCCAAGTGAAATACTCTGGCATACAGTTCATTTTGTATTACCCTGCCTGGATCACCTGTATGGCACCTTCTACCAGCACATTACTTTTTTTAGCACGGAAATCGTTGTACAAACGACTTCGCTTTTGTTACAGTTTTTCATATTTGCCTCAGGCTTAATCACCAACACAACTGCTAATTATTTGCACCTCCCACAGCGCTGACTGGGCTTATCCAAGATAAGAAGAGTTCAGCCCCTCCTTCCACCACCTGCCAGGCCAGGACTGTTGCCAGCGATTCCCTTTGATAACCCAGACTGTTTCAGCAGCTGAGAGGAGCAGTAAATATTGTTTGTTTTCCTGGGGCAGCTTTACTTGGAGGCTGTGGTGAGGGATGTGCGACTGGGCATGGACACAGATGAAATATTCCATGCTAAAAACAGGCCAAAAGCACTGTAAGAGATTGCTGTTAATGCTAAAACCAAGATTTATTCAGTGTTTGGGGACAAAACCCAAGTTTCCTTTGTTAGCTGGCATGTGGTGGTTCTCTTCAACAGCAATATTAACATCTCTCCCAGCCACGCAGGGGCCGTAGCTCTTTCCAGGCTGACAGAAATCCCAGAAATCACCGGGCAGGGCTCCCGGGCGCTGGAGCCTTCCCGCAGAGCTGTGACTCCAGCAGCAGGAGCAGCCGGCAGATGAGCCCTGAGCCAGCTCCCTGTGCCACCGCAACACACACCTGCTCCCATCTACTTCCCACTGCCTATTAAACTTGTCTTCATTTAAAACACGGCTGGTAACTTTACATTTTCTCTCCCACTGAAGAAGGCTACCTAAAGAAAACAAAAAGTAAAATCCAAAACAAGTATCTTGTACTGGCTTCCCGGGTGTAACATCTTCACGCTCGGTTGGCTCTCCGAGTGCTTCTCTCCACAATGAAAAGAAGACTGAAGTACACCATTTTTGTCTCTGGTAGAGCTATTATGGATAAACCAGATCTAAGTTATTTTTCATTACATGCAAATAGCAAATGTAAAAACCTAAAGTCAAATGTTGCAGTGGTAACTTCCCAGGCACACAAAATACCAACCACTTGTCACATGTGAACACATGGAAGATGCAAACAACAGCACCTAAGATGGAAGTTCACTCACAACAGCATAAAAGCAGGGTTAAAAGGAAACACTTCCTTGATGGCTGAGATTAGGCCTAGCCTAGCACAGCTGGGCAGAAGCAGAAAAATCCTGCAGAAACAAAGTCATGGCAAACCATCCTGTACTACTCTGTGGGGCAAAATGCCAACAATTTCCTTGTAACTCTCTGAAGGCAGCAGTTGTCTGTTCAGCAGAGACTCTTCAATTATTCAAACATAAGCCATGTTTTCATATTCACGTGACCTCATCTGAATCTCACAAGGGAAAAAAAAAATTACTGACAAATTAATTTGAGTCAGGTGTCAGCCTAGTCTCATACAGACAAAGATGGATGCATTAGAATTTCAATATCAGTAAACAGAACATTATGAGATTAATTAAGAAAATCCCAAAATACTAGATGTTTAAAAAAAAATCTACAGACCCATTCAACCAAAGGCTTTTGTGTGAAGCAGCCTGATCCCACATGGGAACTCACATCTGAGATAGCAAGTATTACTACAGTGTAATAATAATGAATTTCAGCTTGATGACAAAGAGTAAACTTTTTCAGGAAGGAGACCAAGAAATTACTGATATTATCTCCCCCACTGTCTGTTTGAGAATGAAGTATTAAAAATAGGTATATCGTAGTAACTACTTGATGCCATATACAGCATAAAAAATAAATTCTGCTGCTCTTCCAACAAAATGATTGCTCAAAGTCTTCTGTCACACAGAGAAAGACTTCAACTGTCAGTTAATTTAACAGGATTGAAACCATCTACCACCTCTTCTCTCCATTCATCTTAAGCCTAACAATGTACCATGGAACCAAGCTGGCTGGACACAGGAAGATTTTCCCAAATGAAGCAAGTTACCCTGTCAGTGATTACCCCACAGAAAATCACAGAGCAGCTACACACATTTGGGAAAGGTTTGATACTGTTTGCCCAGAAAGCTGCAGTCAGGGAGGGATCTACTGACAGCCTCAGGGTGCCTAAACTGGCCAAGTAACACCAGATCTAGATGCAACACTGTTTTGAAGATCTGCTTAATAACCTAGTGAGAAGTGGAAAAAACTGAGGTGCTTTCATGCAGGGGCAAATGATCTAAGCACAGGAGTGAGCTACTCTGATCCAAGATAAAGAATTTCCAAAACTCCTACCCAGTAGCAGTTGATCTTCAGTTTTATTAAAAGATTTGCCAAAGGGAAAATTTAGGTAATAGCTCAAAGTAAGGATATATTTGGAGACATTCAGGGGAGTTTTCTTCCACTGAAGTCCACTGAGAAAAAACACAAAGAAACAATATTCTGTAAATTATTAAAATACTTTATTGGCTAGCAAGAATATGCAGTATGCACAGAAATATACTGAAATACAAAGTCCTCCAGAATACTCCTGTATAAAAACCACAATTCATAATTCTACATCTTATTTATATACATTAACAAATGTATTCAAGAGTGTGAGTAAGGTCACATTTGCATTTCTTTCTTCTCTTGAAAGCATATCTGGTGTAGTCCAAGGCCTTTTTGTTTCTTCTAGAGAAAATTGCACAGCTACCCTATTTCCTCATTTGGCCTGAAATCTGATGAAATTTTACATACTCTTCTCTCCCTTACTAGATCCTTTCAAGCTTGACTTCTGCCTCTTTTTCTCCCTCTGTCCCAGGATGCGATAGACCTTTTTCTTAGCCTCCTTTTGCCTCTTGAATTTCTGTTCATCCTCCTTCTGCTTAACTTTGAGATATTCTTTAAGCTGTTCCCGATGCTTTACTTTGGCTTTCTTTATCTTGTAATTATTCACTGTACTCAAAGCACTGAGGAGAGCTGATATCTAGAACAGAAAATAGACAATCAATATACATGCAGCTCAGTTTTGGTGAGCAAGAAACAGTGTAACCTCAGCAGAGACACACATAATGAATCAGAGATTCAAGGCAAGTTCCTAATTATCTCTGCACCTGTTACCCAATTTCTAAAATGGTTTAATTATTTATCCTGTTAGGAAGTTAATCAAAGCTTTAATTTTTGTGAACTCTGATTTTGGTTAGATAGCTTTTCAAAGGCTATGCCTAATTGCTACTATAGAACACAAACTGCAGTTTGGATCTTCTTCCCTCTGCAAGCACTCTAATTCTCAATTTTGGAAGCAGAGTATTTGCTTCAAATCCTGCCTGTGTTAATAATGCATGGCAATGACAAGTCAAATAAAAAACTGCAGCTGCCAATTTAAGTCACCCATAATATGACAGCACTAAATCCAAGTGAAATACCTTGCAAGTGCTGTGACAAGGACAAAAGTTGTATTTAGGCTTCAGGTGACCTACCACTCTAAAAAATAGACACCATCCACTCAGTGACAGTTCCATATACATACTGTGTGCCAAACAGGAACAATACAAATTGCAAGTGATCATTTTTCACTAGGAACAGCAGTAGATTCAAGTGCCAAAACAATAGTTAGAAGAGCTTTAAACAACACATTTACCCTTCAGGAGTCCTTGTTTCAGAATAAGTGATAATTACCTTCTTTTCATGAGGCTCCCTGATAACAGCTGGTCTCCACTGGTCTCTTGGAGTCTTGCCTTTCTTCTCAAGATTCTTAGGCTTGTTCTTAAAAGGCAGTGCCTTCTGCAGTGCTTTAGGAATGTGGAGCTTATTGAAATGCCTCTTCTCCCTCACAATAGGCTAAAAGAATGAATACAGAACATTATATATATAGCACTCATGATCTTAAAAAGCTTTTATTAAAGTTTTCATCTTTAAGCAGGGAAAATATCCCATAAAACACCACAAACCAAAAAAGAAATACACACCCCTCAAAAAAACCCCAAACAAAACACAAACCAAAACTAAAAAAAACCAACATCCTCTGACATCCTCAGACTGAACTGTAAATTATATGTTCACCCCAATTACTACAGCAGAAGCCTCAGTAAGCTTCTGGAGAAGACTTCTACCCTGCAGATTACTTCATAAACTTTAACTGACCCACAATAATCTACTCTCAACTCTTTTATTTCCATCTCATACCAGGACTGTGCCTTGTAGATAAAAATTTGAAGTCACACACGCATGTGTATGAACATATATTTATCCTGCTCTCAGTTTGCACAAGTCTGAGACACACTGCAAATTTGAATGGTTTAAAAAAACAAAACAGAACAGAAATATACCTTATAGAGAGAATCCTTGTTTTGTTTCAGTTTGATGCCTCGCTCATACCTCAGCTGGCCTGTTGTCTTCATTCCACTCCAACTATCTTTCTCACCTGCTGGCTTCAGCAAGGATGTTACGGGGTTGTAAAACGTTGGGATAGAAACAGGATACCAAGTCCTCACAAAAACAATATCTGCAAAAAAAGGGAATGTTACTTGGCTCTAAAAAAATGAAATGTAAAGAGTTCATCACATCCACACTCTAAGCAAAGATTGCCTGAACAGAACAGATACTACACCACGTGCTAGCACTGTGTTTGGTATATAGACCAAATGTCTTCAACTTGTGGTGAAAGCAATGCAAAACCTCATCAAGACATGAACAGCACACATTCCTGAAGAGTATGCAGCTGAATACCATCCTGTTCATCATTCACATTCAAGAACAAGCAACAGAATTCATATATATAGATGTGCCTGTTTAATTACTGACAAAACAAATTTTCCTTTCCTTTACCTATTTTTATGAAAGAACTAACTTGCTTTTATTCTGCACTATCCATGATTTTGGTGTGTTTAGGCAAACAGGTCATATAAACCCAAGTAAGTATAAATTCACATTCTCAATAGCACAGTGACACTCAGCAAACACAGGAGATCCTCTGCACAATTTCCCCAAAAGGTAACAGAAAAAAATTAACTGGAGTTACAATGCCAGTCCTTGGATTTCTCAGAAAAGTGTCCTTAGCACTTACTTGTACCACTAAATTCAATACATCATGTTCAAGGAGAAAGGCTGTGTAAAACACTAAAACCATGCTGTGTAAAGCATTAAAACACTTGAAGATGCATATCTTCAATTCAAGCCTTTTCATCTGCATACTATATGACTTCTGAGCATAAGTGAAAGAAATCCTACATGAGAAAGTATAAGTGAAAGAAATCCAACATACTTCTTTGGAATTTCACTCTGCATCTCACAAGGTATTTCTTACTCTATGAATTCACATCTTAATTATCAGACCCCAGAATTCTGAGACACAGCTATACAATCTGTGAAGAAGGATGAAAGTTGTGTGATAGCTTACATGCAATGTGCCACTTACCGCTCATCAGCAACTTGTCTTCAAAAGTTGCTCTGAAAGCACCCACGGGAGCTCGGAGGGCCTTTTTGATCTGTCCTCGGATGCCACTCACACTACGGATCGCTGCGCCTTCAAATTTAGCCACTTCCAACTGAGAGTTAAACATTCCCTGAAAATTTCAATTACCCACCATCATTCAAGATGCCAAGTCTCTCTCTCTGTGACCTATGTAGGCCACAAAACAGAATTCCTACAAGCATATCTTATAAAGGAACAGGAGGAGCATAGCACTGTCTTTAGACTAAGAGTGCTGATCATATCAAAAACCCACTGAGCTGACTTCAGGTGAGTTACTGAAAGCAATCTACTTAGTCATTTATCACAGGCAATGTTGCTAAGCATTACATGTACATATTTAAAATGTCAAAACAGAACATATCTACAGAAGCTTTACAGTTCTCCTTTAGAGTAATTTGCTGGAACACAAGATACCTTAAAGGCAAGCAAGCTGCCTTAAGTTGCTAGTTCTGAGATTCTAATACAATACACTTCCTGAAGGTTTGTGCTTCTTTCATATATCACAAGAAAAGCAAGGAAAAATTCTGTCTATGCCTAGTGCAAATACTCAAGTGCTTCACTGCTGGGATCACTGCTTAGCTGCTTGCTGCCTCAAATGCAGAACAACCTAAGCTCTCCCTGAGCCTGAAAGCCCAGCTAAGCACAGTGGGAAGGTCAGTGAACATTCACTTCTGCAACACTTCCTTGCCCCAAACACTTCTGTAACTGAGAAGTCTTAAGCACTGCCAGAAGTTTCCTTTGACTCCAGAGCTGAAATTGAGTGGGATCAGACTGATATCTACCAGGCACAGGTTTACATCCTCTATAGGTGTCTGCCACTGCTAATCAGTGGGTTTCAGGAAGGAAGCAGGGGGTGGGAAGGAAAAAAAAAGAAAAATCACACTGAATGTGAATCAGGAGACTGTTCCAGAACTTTTGTCTGGTTAACAATTATTCATACTCCTTGTAGTAACCAGTACCTTTAGAGATCACATGGAAGGGAGCTCAAAAAAAACACAGGCAGCTCCTGAGATCCAGAACAGCATTCAACAATAACTGAGAACTTATGCCTCAGGAAAGACAATCCCAGGTTGCATTCCTTCCTAACAGCAGTATATCTGGTTTTACAGTATACATACCTATGAACTTACCTTAATAAAACAAGTGTTCTTAAAAATTTTGAATGGAAAACCAGTTAGCTTTAATTTCTTTACAATAGTGATGGATTTATCTAAATCGAGCACAACTCCTGTTGCAGCAATCCGGAAGTCAGGCTGAAACATCAGACATGAAAGGCACTGCTCAATGTGTATTTCTCAAACAGTGAGGACACCATTTAGAATCACAGAATCATAAAATAGTTTGATTGCAAGGTCATCTAGATGACTTCTAAAGGTCATCTAGTCCCATCCCCCTGAAGTGAGTAGGGGCATCTTCCAATAGATCTGGTTGCTCAGAGCCCCATCCAGTCTGACACTGAATATTTCCAGGGACGGGGCATCCACAACTTCTCCCGTCAACCTGTCAGTGTTTTACCACCCATGTAAAAAACTTCCTCCTCATATCTAGTCTAAATCAATCCTTCTAATTTAAAACCATTCGCCTTTATCCTATCACAGCTGGCCCTGCTAAGTTTATCCCCATATTTCTTTTAAGCCCTCCTTAGGTACTGAAAGACTGTAATGAGGTCTCCCCACAGCTTTCTCTTCCCCACGATGAACCCCAACTCTCTCCTGGGAAAGGTGCTCCACCCCTCCAATCATCTTTGTGACTGTCCTCTGGACCTGCTCCAACAGGTCCCTGTCTTTCCTGTGCTGAGGGCTGGCCATGGTACTCCAGCTGGGGTCTCACCAGAGCAGAGCAGAGAGGCAGAATCCCCTCCCTTGCTCTGCTGCTGGCACTGCTCTTGCAGCAGCCCAGGATGTGATTTGCTCTCTGGGCTGCAAGTTCACATGACCACAGCATGTCTAGCCTCTTGTCCACCAGAATCCCCAAGCCCTTCTCAGCAGCAGGGGCTGTTCTCAGTCCCTTCACGGCACAATCTGTACTGACACTGGGGGCTGCCCCAGGTCTGGTGCAGGACCTTGTACTTGGCATCACTGAACCTTATGGGTTCCCCCAGGACCACTTCTCAAGGTTGCCCTGGACAGCATTCCATTCCTCAGGCACATCAACCACACCACTCAGCTTGGTGCGTGCCTGCAAACTGTCTGTCACTGATGGTCAGTGCTGATCAAACAGTGCCGGTCCCAGTACAGACTGACGGACTCCAGTTGTCACCACTGCACATCAGGACACTGCCCTTCAGATGTGGCCATTCAAACAACTCCTCCTCTGGCACTAAACAGTCCACCCACTGAACAAATATCTTTCCAACTTAGAGAGAAGGATTTTGTGGGGCACCTGCACGCCACATTTCACTTTTAGGATTCAGAATTTCTAACCTTTACAGAAGTACCACAGCATGAAAAATGCAGATTGACTAGTACAGACTAGTGAGGGGCTGCTGACATAACATTCCTACCATTTGTTAATGAGATTTCCAGAACTGCCATTCTAATTACCTTGGAAACAATCTAAAAGTCCTTGTGATCTACCTCACTGTGTTCTGTTTATGAAACAGAATCTTACTCAGACAGAAAGTCTCAAAGGAGAAGTGCTTTGTGCACTGCTCTAAGACACTGTATTATGCAGGGGACACATGATGAAAATAGCCTTTTAAAACATGTAAAAAGACAACTGTACAATAGTACTTGAAGGCATATTTTAGGAAGGAGATAATAATCAGCACTCATTACTGTCAAGCTCATTCCAATGCAATGCAGAGTTTTTGTTACCAATTGTCTGCAAACATGAACCTACCTTTGATTAATATATATCTAATAAAGATCACACCTGATAAATGCTGCTTTAACACTATTTAAATTGGAATTATGGAATGGTTTGGTTTTGAAAGGACCTCAAAGATCATCTCATTCTAACAGCTCTGCCATGGGCACCTTCCAGGCTGCTCACGGCCCCATGCAACTTGGCCTTGAATCCTTCCCAGGATGGGGCATCCACAACTTCTCTGAGCAACGTGTGCAGAGCCTCACCACCCTCACAGTAAACAATTTCTTCCTGAACTTTGTTAAACAACAAACAAACAAAAAAATCCTCTCCATACAGTTTCCCATCTCAACATAATACACCTTTCAAAAGCTTGAGTCCAGTTCCTACAACTACACTACTTTATCATAATGTAAATCTTCTTCCCAAAATATATATATTTTGCCCAAATATCCATAGAAAGCATTAATCAACATTCTGTGGGAACAAACCTACCGTTGTGCCACTGACAGACTGCACTGCCAAAAATCCTGTCCCCTGAGGAGTGATAGGCCCTAAAAGAAAATTAAATATAAAAATTCCTAAGAAGTTTTACTACACAATATCTAGCCCCTATTTAAACACCAAAAGCTTAAAAATACATGACAAATATACTCAATGAAGAAAACCAAAGTTTAAAGCATTCAAACTACTGCTCACATTTAAAGCCCCATAAATGAATGGTTAACAAGAAGTTACTCATGCAAGGGCTGGGCCCATAATGTCTGCAAAGTCTATCTGCACACAAATCAGGTTCCTCTCCGATATGCTACAACTTAGCAGAATGCTCAGAATTTGATTAAAAGCCAAGCAATTCACAGATCATTTAAACAATTATTTAAACAAATATCAGACCACTGCCTATTTTCCCATACTACTTGGTGTTATTTTCTGTTCCAGGGGGAAATTTCAGGAGCTGTATTTCCTGCCACATCCCGCAAAGCCTGGAGCAAGCCGGGCACCACTCTCTCAGAGGCAGGACGCGGCTGCAGGAGGGCTCACCCCAGAAGGCGGCCCCGCAGTGCATGTGCTGCGGCGTGTACTTGAGCAGCCGCTGCCGCCCGTTGTGGTCCTCGATGTAGAACATGGGGATGGTCTGGAAGCGCCTCCAGCCCAACGACAGGATCAAGGGATCGCGGGTCTTAAGGATCTTCTTGTACCACCGGTGCTTCTTCAGGCGCAGCTGATTGGAAGAGAAGTGAACCATGCTACTACCGGATGGCAACAGTGATTCTGAAATTCAAGCCTTAGTTTTTCAGGAATGATTGAAACCAACTTCTGTCTACACTAGAATTTTTTATACACTAAGTTTTATCTTTGTTTATCTTCAAATGTTCTCACTAACATTAGGTTGACTGGGAAGATCAACCAGTATTTCACTCGCTGTGAAGTCGTGTGTATGCATACAAGCAAGTATTATGTTAAAAATACATTCATATATGTTCTAGTAACTTTTCTGTAGTCACTTCTATATAGTTCACGAAAGTCAGAGTACAATTAATGTTTGCAATTTAGCAATCACAGTATCAGACCTTAGTCCCAAGACACCTCTGCAGCTGAACATTAAACAACAGTAACCTTTTCCAGTTATCCAATTAAGCCTGTAAAGATCCAGAATCTGCTACTGCAGAATTACACTTTGTGTCAAAAACAAATCCCCTATTTAGGAGACAAGGATGGAAGTTTCGCTCTGTGTTTACTGTATTGTAAGCACACAGAGAGCAGTAACTCCAGAGACCCTGAAGCAGACCTGTACCGAGATAAAATGCACTCAGCCCTTTGGCTACATACCTGTACATAGCCGACATTGCCCTCGCTGTTGCCTAGACCACCCAGGATGATAGGATAATGAGGATCAAAATTCAGGACAAATTCACACGGCACATTCTCGATCTCTATTCGAACATACATCCCAGGCCTGAATCCCTCATACTGCACTCTGGTCTCATCATCTTGATCTTCAAATTCCGCTCGATTAAGCTACGTGACAAAGAGAAATGTGTTTCACAAAATTCAAGTGTTAACAACTTGTTCTAGAAGAGATGGTTCTATTTAAAACATGCTAACGTTTATATAAATCTTTTTGGGAAAGATCTAATAGGTTTTGTGACTTTCTATTCAGAGGAATATCTCTACCACCACAAAGCCCTTCCAATTTGAGATCCCAAGTGGGCCTGTTAGTCTACTTGAAAGACAGTGCCCAAGAGAAGCAAATGACTGAATGACTTCTGATACATCTTTCACTATGGTGACTTTGGATTTTAAAGATACAACTGTCAAAAGTACATTTTTTGATTTAGGAGCCCAAGTACCTTTTAAAGTTAATGTCCTGATCTTTAAAGTGTCACTTCATGAGGATGCTGCAGCTCAGCAACTTAAAAATATTTTTGTGCATCCTCACACTGTACTTCCTCAAAAGCTCTTCTGTACCATAGGATAAGGAAGTAGATATTGTGCAAATATTTAAGAAAATATCCTCATGAATAACAGGAGCCTCACCCTCCTGTTGTAGCTCCTGATGTTTAGCTACCCATAAGATACTGATCGTTTTACTGGAATGTCCTTCTCTACCCTTGAAGTGCTCTCAGTACATCAGTATACCAGATCTCATATTATCCTTTGTGACAGAGGCTAATACAAGCAGGTAAGGATTAAACAACAACTATTTAAGGCAAAATTTTGTCAGAAGACAAGACAGTGAAGTCATTAACAATGTAGGGCAGCGTTCTCCCAAGTCAGTCAAAGAAGGAAGCTACTTTTAAGCTTACAAGTTCTTATGTAAAAAAAACAAAGGCCTGGAACAAAACCAACACCTCACAGTCTGGATACAGTTACGCTGAAAACTTCTGCCATATGTACAGAGCAATAGTCATTAATTATTTTTTCCTCAAAATAACTTCACAGTTGGATGAGAAAGACTGTCACAGAGAATCTACTTATGCATTAATAACACTGAAAAAAATCACACTAAAAATAATACCAAAAATATATGGCAGAAATTAATATGAGGAGGATTTTCACCTTCCTACACAAAAAAGTATGCCTTTTGATTTAAAAACTTTTAAAAACTTTTAGTAAGTTAAGATGATACATCCTGGCTTATTCATTGATTTAAAGTATGGTTAAATACTGCACTCAGTTTAAATTAAGCTTTCATTTGTTTGGCTTGTTCGCTTGTTTTCCTTTCCAGACAACAGAATCAAAAAGTTCAAGCATAAAAAAAAATCACAAGCATGTATTTCTTTGTCTGTACTTTCTGATATACCTCCTGAGCACCACCTGTGTCTCCAGGAAAAAATCTTTGGGGAACAAACTCTGTGGAGCATTTTTGAAGACATATAGCCAGATAAATTGTCAAATTAGCAGAGTGTACCTGTGCTTGTCTATGCATTTCTTCTTTAAGATCATCAAAGTATGTGGCATCCCCTTCATCATATTCTGCATCAAACATTTCTTTAAGTTTTCTCTTCTTGTCCATGCGCTCCTTTTTCTTTTCCTCCTCCTCAGGTTCTGGCTTGGACATTTTTTCATCTTCCTCCTCCTCTTCTTCACTTCCAGACTAATCAACAATAAGTTGCCAAACATGTAAAATGGTTCACTGAAAACAACCCATTCTCACCAACATTTTGATAGTTATTATTGAAGAACAATTTTATAGATATGATTAAACAATGCTTGCTTAAAGTGTCAATTATTAGACACTTAAAAAACATTTCAATTTTAGACAGAAATTAGTAAGCTATTCATACAAGAAGACGACTTCAGTAAGGACCAGAAGATCTCATGATCCAATCACATTCCTTTTTACTGACAAAATTTTTTGACTAAAAATAATTTTAACATAAGGGAACAAACCCTACAACTGACCTAGATGTTATTCTAGAGCTAATATAAGCATATATAATACAGGAGGAAAAAAAATAATTGTTGATAGCATTGAGCAGTACTGTGCTGGAAGGCTGGAAGCACTCTAGAGACCAGGGAGAAGAAAGTTTGTTCACAGACCATTTGAAAACTGCCAAAATTATGCCATTACCCTCAATTTTATAATGAATGCAAAGCCATCAGGTTGCTCAGTCCAAAAAGAAATTGATTTTTCAGTTTGTACTGTCACAGACAACTACAGTTCTGTTATTGGAAGACATCCAAGCCACAGCATAAAATTGTTTCCACCAACCTCCTTTATGCAGATAAGAGGAATGAACTAGGAAACTGTGAAGCTTCCACTATTTGTTGTGTTGAAACAGAGTGCTGTAATCTTCTGCATCAGATGAGATGACATAGTACAAGCAGTTATGATTACATTTGGTTTTAAAATACTTCTGTCCTGCCTCCAGATCTTCCAGCTCTTGATTAAGCCTGACACCTACTGTTAAATAAGTGAGGTGACTTCTACATAATTAACTATAAACAAAAATTCAGGCTAAAAACATGCCACTCTAGATAAAGTCAGTAATACACATACGTTTTCCTTCATGCTCCCACTGATTTCCTTCCTATTGATTCTATGAGCACTGAATTTATTGCATAGGATGCCTATCACTTGATACAAAACACACACTTATGTTGCTAAAGAACACAAAAATGCAGATCAGACCTGCTCTTTTCCAGCAGCAGCCTTTCCTTTGTGCACAACCCCAGTTTCCAGATCTTCAAAATCTCCATACAGCTCTTCTGCAACAATGAGCACCCAAGACATGTGAGCATTAGTTAACTGTTCTGCTATACTGCTCCACACCATCTCTCATGTGTTCAGTACTATGCATTTCTCAGTGCTGCTGTGGAGATTAGTTTCACTCCAAATATTTTTGATTCCCATCAAGTTTATACATTTGTTCTGCCCTCTCTACAGCTTCAGCTGAAAATTCCCAGCTAAACTCAACGTGGCTCCTCCTTTACCTTTTCAACACCCTCATGACTTAAAAAACGTAAATTAAGTTTAGATCATCCCAAAGGACACCCAATAGATTAGTTTGCACTCTAATGACAAAATACACCAGCAGAGCAATTGAGCTCCTATGTTCAATTTCAAAAAAAACCAAAATGAAATATAGGTAACAGTTTTTAGGTTAAAAACATATGCTTGTGGAAGCCTGTAAACCACAATCATGATGCATGTAAGATACAGCCACATTATTAATTTTTTAAAGTATTTACTAATTAAAAACAAACAAACAAACAAAACAAAAACACCACCTCCAAAACACCTGAAGACACATCTCACTTTTCAGCTGAACATGAAAGGCAAGTTTTTGTCTTCCCAATAAAGAATAGTTTCTGTTTATTTCCACCATGACTATCCAAAAGAATAAACCATATATGATGAATAGATGAACTCAGATACATCATTCAAAGCTGGCATGTCCAAGTGTTGAGACTAAGGACTCCATAATTTAAATTACATACTCTATTTTTTGGAAAGTAAATTTCCAGAATGTGGTATGTGCCTACTGTTTCTACAGAGACTTATAGCAATGTGTAATTATGTTAGTATCTGTATAATAATTTAATATAATAGCTTGAAAAAAAATCCTGCAAGTATAGCACTAAGGCACAATATTCTATATACATAACTAAAAAGTCATACTTTTCTTAAAAATACTGCACACAGGAATAATTTCTAGAAGTATTACACATACCATCTTCCTCCAACAGCTTTGCTGCATCTTTATCATCCTCCCACTTTCCAGTAACAAAGCAGTCTCGAATACTGCTCATAACCTGCAAAATAAGTGTCATTGCCTTGCACAGCTGCAGCTTATCATCACCAGAAATGTTCCCCAAGACATTCCCCACTTCCCCACCAGAGATATCATCTCAGAGACAATTCTCACATGCAGCTCCACATGAAGACATCATTACCAAAACTACACAATGCCTCCCCAAACCCAGGATTGTGAACCCAGTTTAATTCTTGCCCAAAGGTCTTTGCACTACCAAAATCTCTACCCTACATTGTATTTTTGCTTGGGTCTCCCCTCCTTTTTATCTTTTGCTAAACAAAGAACAAACTATTATCCACCAAATATCCAAGTGAGACAAGCATTAAATTGATTCACTGTAACTTGCCACTCTTGTAAGAACAAACCTTGGAATTTGTTACTTATAGTGACAGCAAGTGGGAGAATCTAAGACACTGGGGCCATGGCACACACAGGTCTTTTCAATGACAACTCAGTCATACTTGATGAGACACAGCCAGGACAGAACCAGGCAGGATGTGCAGAAGCAATTATCCAATGGCATTACCTCTTCTAAATCCCAATCTTGTGGCTTTTCTACCAGAAATTTGGAGCAGTCAAGAGCATTAGCCTTCTGTTTGGAGGCTTTGTCTGGACGGCTGACACGAAACAAACCTCCAAGTTCATCATCTGCATCCTCGCTCTCCTGGTCCTCATCCTCGACAGCTAAACCAAACACAGAGGCTGTGATCATTTCCCCCATAATACCTGCATGAAATTCATTAACCACCTCTCTCCTTATGCTTCCCAACAGCTGCAGCATTTGAGGAAGTAAAAGAACCAAACTGGAACAGTTTAAAATGTAAAAGCCTGAAGAAAAAGGTACACTGATCCACTTGTTTTCATAACTGGAATTATATTAAGAAAATATTGCCCAATAAGTAAACAGAGGATGCTTGTTCAATATCAGAAACTGGAACAATACCAAAATGATCTGTGAACAGGAAGGACATTAAGCTTGCCTGTAAATCAAGAATACCAGACTGGAGAACCTGTCAGAAAGTCTTCCCACACCTGCACTGTGGAAGGTTTACAAAAGCCAAATTCTCATCATGTTCTGCAAAGGTTCTGCACAATGAGATTGGCACACTCAGACAACCACTGTAAAAGCTGTGAATTAAAACAGGACAAGTTACATAAATAGCAATTTTCTCTTCCTTTTAAGCCAGCTATTTTTCCCTTGACAAACACCTGATACTAAGTCATGTCTAAAAGACTCTTCCACAGTCACTGTGAGACAGAAATGCCTGAAACCACCCAACAGACAACATCCCTTTATCAAATACAATTACCACAATGGGTTTGCATAATATCTATCAGATCATTACACAAACAACCAAACCTTAAACGTTTGGAAGAAATAACTGTATCAGAAAACATAAGTAACAACTGAGTAGTCTGGAAAATGAACTCAAAATGCTTTTTATGGGAAAAGTAAAAACTGTCTTCTTATCATAATTATTAGTGAAAATGAGCATCAGCAATTAAAAAGTCAATTAACTCTCATCAAGCCTCCCACTGAAAGACCGTGCTCAAATATTGAGACTGGAAAACCTGGTAACAGCTAAAAGCCACCTCATATTGAGACAGGTTTCCAAAGATATCTGTACCTGTTCCATATACAAGTTTACGAAGATTGGGGGTTGATCGCTGCTGTCTCAGAAAGGCCTCAGCTGCCTTCTGTGTGAGGTCCTCTTTCCATTTAAGTGCACCTGAAAAGGGAAAAAATTCGCATTCTGTCTCCAAAAAAGAACAAGAATCAGCCATTACAAAAATAATTTAAATAAGGACATGATGAGAGGCTCAAGAAATGTAGACACGACCTGCAGTTTCTTTTTCTCACATTCCATATATACACACATAAACTGTGGATAAAAAATTATACCACTGATTTTTTTTTAGCATAGAATTTTAAAAATTTATTAACAACAGTAACAGATTTGATCATGTTCATGATAATACATGTCTTCTTCACAGACTCACAGAATGGTTGAAGTTGGCAGAGACTTCTGGAGGTCTCCATGCCCAGCCTCACTGCTCAAGCAGCTGTACCTAAGGCAGGTTGCTCAGCACCATGACAGGATGCCTTTTTAACATCCCCAAAGACGGAGACACCTGCTCCAGTGCGGCATTTTAGTAACATTCCCCAAAACATGTTTTAGTCTTTCTAGACATAGTAGAGCATCATAATTTTTTTACACACATAGCTATAAAGATTAAAGAGAGGTATGCAAAATCAATGAAGTTTTGCTTATAAAATGAATCACCTCTGTTTTAGAGGAAGGAAATCTGACACTGCATACTACAATGTAAATGAAAGGTTTGATAACAAGTATTTCATGCTTTCCTAACTTGAAGTTTTGCTGCTTAAGAATTATATATAGATACATATATATATATGACAGGCAACATTATGGAGGTATTTACTAATTATATTCTTTATTAACAATTAATACAATTAATGTAGACAGTAAAAATTAAACAGTTATAGTCTACCTGTTGTGTCAGCAGAAAGATCTATTTTTTCTTCATATTCCTCTTCCTCTCTCAGCAGGTTCTCCACATCATCATCCTCTGTATCTACAGTTTTAACTTTGGTCTGTCTAACACTATCAGCTTTCTTTGCTTGACTGTGATGAAATCCATTCCTATTTGACTCTTCAGCTTCTAATTCCTCATGTGATCCTCCTTCATCATCATCACCATCTTCAAGGGAAGAGTCCTCATCCTCAGATTCCGATGCCTCTTCTGCAGTGCAGTTTCCTGAATCCGTAGTGAGCGCTGCTTTTCTTTTGGGACTGTCCTCTGAGATTTCTGATTTCATTTCTGTACGTTCAGTATTCCTATCAGACTGCTTAGATTCAGCTCTTTTATTTGCAGCCTCAAATTCACTACTTGAGCTTTCATCTTCGCAAGTCCTTTGTACATCCCCCTCCTCCTCTTCCTCCTCCTCATCTTCCTCCGTCTCACTGTCTTCAGGGGCAGTTGCTCCTTCTCCTTCAGAGCTCACCTCCAGATCATCATCACTGTCAGCAAATGCTGGTAGCTCATTTACAGCTTCTTCTTGAGCCACCTCTGTTTTCAGACGCTTGGCTCTCCTAACAGCCATCCCTTCCCGTAACAGCACTCTCTCACTTTCTTCCTCAGCATCATTTTCATCATCACCATCACTCCCATCTTCAGACACTGCTTCTTCTTCATCTTCTTCTTCCTGGTCATCTTCCTCATCACTTGCTACATCATCATTTTCCTTCTCATCATCTTCAAATACGGCCTTCCGACGAACTCTTCCAGTCTTCAAATCCACCTGCCTCTCTTCTTTTGGCATCACAAACCTGTTTTTCCAAAGACCACATTTGGGGTAAGATGGTAAAGCACAAGAAAATTTTAATGAAAGACTGAAACTTCATGTTAATATTTTTAAACAGTTCTACAACTTTTCTTTCAAACAAAGTGAAGTTATGTAGACCATTACAAAGGCACTGGCATCCTTTAATGCCTCCTTATTCAAGAATATTGAATGTTACAGCCGAAAATAATTCCAAGAAATGTCTTCATTTTCCATGGAACAAATTAATGTTACTTGTATCAATAAGAAATTCCTGGAAGGCAGGACTATGCTGCTTGCAGAACTTTCTAGTACCAATTACCTCTATCCCAAAATACAGCGTGGCATATGAGTAACCTCAGAAGAGGAAGAATCAGACAATATGTCATTTTACTGGCTGAGCCTTATTGAGAATGTTTCCTAAATTAGAGACTCATTCATGCTCAAACACTGCCCAGCATTCAAAACTTACTCTTGTCCTACATCTTCTGAACCCAAGGGTGTAGAGTCCATGAAGAGAGAGACCTTGCTCGATGCCATCTTAACATCAATGGCTGAGTGTGTGGAGATGAGGCTCTGAACAAGTTCATGATTTGGCCGCACTTCCTCCTGGAAACACAAGATTTTTTATTTTTCAATTAAGCTGAATAAACAAATGTCTAATGACAGCTACCAGTCTAAACCAGCAGAAATATGCATATGCAAGAAAAGATTGCAGAGCATTTTAAAGAAACATTTTCTCAGAACAGAATAGCAAGGTCTCCCTTCCCCTCTTCACATTTCAACCCAAGAAAAATTGATGCAACAATATGCATTATCGCATATTGCAACATGCACAATATGCAACCACTACAGTAAATACCAGCAAATACATTATCATAGACCCAAAGGCAAAAATATTTAGCACAATACAGGGGAGAAAACTGAATTCAATTTGTTTCTAGGTAAATCTTTTTTTTTCTCCCTTTGACCAGTCATACCCTTTAAGTCTTCAACCAACAATCACCATGCCCTGCAGAATAAGAATAGTAATAGTCTAGTACCAGGAGATATCATAAATCTTAGGTCAATATTTGGAAAGTTATTACACAAACTTTAGGTACTTAATTTTAACCTACCTTCCAATGTTTCGTACAATAACAGATAATAGAAATATCCCTTCTCTGAAATCTCTGAAGGAGAAAAGAACTAATTACCCACTATGGATAGATAAGGATTGATTATTCTAAAGAAGCTTATTTCTAAACACTTATTTTGGCCTTAAGGATAAAAAGTACATTTTCCAAAAGAATTCAAATCACCACCAGCATTCTTTTACCTCTTCTTTTTCATGAGCATGGCTTCCACCAAGGTCAATGTAAACAGCATCTTTATCATACACAATACCCCCGACTCCTGAAAGAGGGGCATAGACGAGCTTCTCTTTCTCATTTAAGGAGCGTTTCTTCTGCTGCTCAGGGAGAGCACAGGGGTCTGGCAGGAAACTCACATCACTTACAGTGAAGTCTCCAACACCTGAGGGGACAGACGAAAGGAAGCAAAGTTTGCACAACATTTTGATTCTGAATTTGTGCAATTCACCATGAAGAGATTNTTGTGACATTCAATGATTCATCAAAAGGAAGCTCTCTACCAAACATCCAATTCCTCTGCCTTGCCACTGAACTGGAGAAGTATACATAAATTCACCAGAATGCTCCAAAGCTTTGTTTTTTTCTTTGCTTGTTTTCAAATGACAAGAACAGCAACTCACTTTTCTAAGTAGGTCTGCAAATTTACTGTTACAGTATTTCCTCATTTAAACTTTTTAATCATTCACTTAAAATATTAAATTATTCAATTCTGATCACAATAAATATATTACATGATTTATTAATTCACATCATTCAAATTTACTTTTCGTTATTTGGGGGCTGGTATGTTTTACATTTTAAGCACCTTTTAAAGTGTTTTAAAGTGATACACCTCTGAAAATTTTTAAATACTGTGAATAATGCATCTATCACTGCAACAAAACTGCAGAATTAAAAGCAAAACTATTTACAAGATTTTCACAAAAATACGCATTATGGAAAAAAAATTCAGAAACATAACCGGTGTTTAGAAAGGTGAAAAATCTGTTATATAACATACTTTAAAGATACAAATAATTTCAGCTATGTTATTTTTCACATATCAGTACAGAAAGAGTTCTAAGACTGATAAATTACCTGGCATATGAATTTGACTTTTGTTTTTTAAGTGTGCTCCTCTCAGGTATCCATACAGTGATATCTTCCTGTCACATTTGGGATTGATTCGAACATCCTCTGGGTTTGTCAGCTCTTCCATTCTACTCAACATTTAAAATGACAGTTAAAATATCCAGAGTCTCACTGGTAACTTTTGAGAAAAGGTAATTTAAGAACAGAGAACATCACTGCTGCCACTGCACGATCTGAAGACTCTAATAATCAAAACTGAATTATCATAAGAAAGAAAAAAATCATGGAAAAATGATCTTCTAAAAGCATTTTACAATTGTATTTTAAAAGCTGTATAATTATGTTCAACAAATTTCCAAAAGGTTTACTGACACTTCACTGAACAGGTACTGCTTTCCTAGCACTTTTTAACTACTCTTTATCAGCTCTGCACACACAACCCTCCTCTAATCAATTTCACCATTAGAGGGCAAACAGCTGAATGTCACATTCCCTGCAGTAACACAACACCTTCTTTTCCCTAAGAATGGTGGTGAGCAACACAAAAGCTACCATAGGAAAAAGAGCGGCTGTTGGCAGGCAGAGGAGGGGGAAACTCCTTTCCACACTGCACATGGGAGGCAGCACACAGAGCCAAGGAAGAGAATGGGGGACACAATCCGGCTGCAGATCAGCTTAAAGCTGACCCAACAATCATGAAACTGCAACAGTTACAGCAACCTAAAACAATGTTACTGAAAAACTACAGAACTCTGCTTTAAGTATTTTGCAGGACTTTGCACAATGCTTATCTACTTCTCCAACGATTTTTCCTGAAGAATCAGAGCTAAAGAAGAGGCTCATTCAAGGCACCTTGGATTATTGTGGGAGTTTAGTCATAATTGTAAGCATTCTGGCAATAAAATATGAAAGGTGAGGTAATTTCTCAAGCAGGCACAGCTGCCATCAAGATTACTTTCATGTTCCAAAGAGACTGCGAATCAAATGCTATACAGGGAAACGGAGCAGAAGGGATATTCCAGGGAACTCCTAATTCCAGGGAATTCCTAATTCACCAGCTGCTGTTTAATCACTAGAATGCTGTTTCTTTTCCACAAAAATTCAGTATAATCATCAACAAGCAGGATTATTTTAACTATCCTGTGTTCCAAAAGTATTTACAACATACCAGAGGTGTGTACATGATCTGACACAAATGAAAACTGAATGGCACAAACCTGCAGAGGCACCTTCCCTTCCTAAAGCCGATTCAGAGAACACTAGACACCCATTCAACACATAGAGCTGTGAGCTAAGAGCACAGCTTTTTCAAACAAGGTGCTATCTACACTGAGAATAAAGAACAGAAAGAAAAACACACACCTGTCTGCAAGAACATACGGGTGAGACGTTTGCCAAGTGAGAGGCCGGAATTTCATAACTGAGATAAAACGCCCCAAATTGTGGATTTCCTGCTTTTGATATTCTCCATGAACCATCCCAGACAAATAAAACAACTTGGCACCCTAAACACATTAAAAAGACATAAAAACATAAAAAATAAAATTTAATACCCATAAAACTAACAAAAAATAGTAATGCAATTCTAATTTGTAAATCTTAATTGAAAATTTCACATTACAATTGGTTCTGAAAGATCAAACTGACCAGTTTACTTCAACATGAAAATCGTCCCCTAAATCTTAATGGAAAATTATTCACATCCTCAAGACCTCGTACAGACATACAAGCAGATCCTCCTTGCACAGCACCTGCATAACAGGCCTAGTAGCAAATTTAGCAGCTTGTCACACTGGGAAAGAGAATAATCACACAAGTATTTTAGCAAACAGAAGAAAGATTAAACAATCTGATACAGTATCAACATTGTTCACTTAGCTATTTAAAAGATATAAGAACATAATAAACACTTAAGTATTGACCCACTTCTAATTTAGCTTCCATAAAGCAAAATAAATGAAAAAAATAATGTTAAATGTCATACCGGATACACTTCAGTCCAGAATCTGTGCTTTAACCTCTTTTTAGTCTTCTTTAATTGCTTGTTGTTCTTGAATGTGTCCAAGTGGGTTAGAACTCCCATAATTTTGGGAAAGCCATGTACCTGGCAAATGTTCAGGAATTCAAATGTCTCCATCTCAAATCCAAAGCTGGCATCAATGAGCATTAGAACCTGTAAACACAATATTCATATTTCGCTACAGCAATACCACAGTGCCCACATGAGCTAATTTCAAAGACCACACCTTTACACTCTTAAGCTTCTCAGGAACCAAAATTTTGCAAGTTCTGTACTTTATTTTCATATACCCTGAAAACCAACTTTGGCTTTTTATTTGGAGCATGGAACTTGGCTGCTAAAGATGTTCTAGATGCCTTCAGTATTATAATAAGATCTGAACAAGTGTTTACCTGGTGAATTTAAAACATGCAAAATTTATTATCTTCCACGAGTTTCAGGAACATCTTAGAAAATTAACAAAACTCTTGTATCTGTGTCTTGGATACACTAATGCCACTAAGGCCAAGTCTTTTGTTAAAATGAAACCAACCTTCTTCCCTTGTTGCAATTGCTGTTACACATCACTAAAATGCACTGACACAGGGAAACAGTAGCCAACAGTAACATGAAAATGGAAGCAAAGTTGGTTTAAGGTCTCAACAATAAAGAACTTAAAGCATACAGGAACTGATGACAGATCTTCAGGCGCTGATGTGATCTCAGCCCCCTAACAATAAATCCAAAGAGATTCTCAGCACCACCATGTGCACACCGAACCTGAAATACCCACCAAATACACCAGCAGAAGTATTTGTACTGTTTGGTACATCTCCTGTACTCAGTAGAAAACATAAAAGTAGAAGAATATCTAAATCAGTGTATATATATATTTAGATATTTATATAGTTAGTACTTAAGACAAGGATCCCAATACCTAATCAACTGCGAATAATATACTCCAAATCCACATGTAAAGTAAAACTCTAAACAAATGGATCAGATCATACTCTGGATCCCCAGGACCAGCTGACATAACCTCTTGATCCAAAAGTTGCAAGTAAATTACAACAGTGACCACATTCCTCTGAAATCAGGTGTATGATTTCAGTGTATGTACTACAAGACGTTCTTCACAGATGGAGACCTCAGAGTGCATAAAAAACCCCAACTAGAAAACTAATACATATTTCTACTTTGAACATTAGTTGAAAACTTCTTGACCAAAAATAATTTTCAGATTTCATATGATTTCACCAAATCCACAAATGAGAAGTCACCATGTCACCTTGGCTTGTTACAAGGTCTTCTGCTAGAAGTTTACCAGCTGCATTAGCAATGAAGTCAGCAGCATTTCCCTTCTTCCACATCTTCCCCACTACCACACACACATACACACTTTACTTTCCCCCACCCTCAGGATGAGGGGAAGTCCTGGGGTTGTTCCAGAACATAAGGTGTGGCAAAGAGCTCAGGTGTTGTTCTCTTTGAAATCAAAGACAGTTTTGCCTTTGATAGCAAAAAATGTGTAGAGAAATCAGACTCTGGTGCAGTCCAATCAAAAGTAGTATTTTCAATATAAATTATAGTAGAAATCACATTCCATTGCTATCTTACCAAATCAGCAACTTTAGCTAGGTCAATCATTGTGTTAATGTCACATCCACATTCAATAATGGTCAGCCGGCGTTTTTTACCTGAAAACAGAATTAAACATCAAAAACTGGAACAGAGGGAGCAAACCAATTCATACAGTTTTCTTTTCAGGTCACATTCTTCAAGTTCCTCCAGGGTATCTGGGACTCAGATTCTGGTCTAGCATGTAAATCATCCAACATGCATGATTGTAGAAGAGTCTGGTTTTATCTGTTTATAATTCTACTAAAATATAATTTTAACTTAAAATTATCCAATCTTCTTTCACTGCACATATGCCAGATCACACACCCAAATGATTTCTTCAAAATAACCAAAAATTATGGGAACATGATCATATTCCAACTCTCAAAGCAAGACAAGTAAGGAGCACAAAAGAAGCATTTCCATTTCTCCTATCTTTGTTCTCACCTGAAACAATTGTAACAGGACCCCGGATTTCAACCAGCTTTTGCCTGGTGAAGTTCTTAATGAGACACTTTATTACAGTGCTCTTCCCAACCTTGGGAGGGCCCACCACAACCACCACCACGGGAGGTGGCTCCAAAGGAGTCCGGTCAACCACGGGAATGTGATGCTTTTTAGTCTTCAGATCCTGAGTTCTGAGGAGAAATTCGTAATAAATAAATTAACACAGGAATGTCACAGATAGTGGCATTTACTCTTCAAAAGTATTCAGTATCTGCAAAAGCCTGAACACAAAACTGAACGCAAGCAGAGCTACCAGGAAGTCTCACTGAGTCTAAGGAGCCACACTGCTTTTCTGTTGATTAACACAGTGTACAGTGTAACAGAGCACCCCACTTCTGACACACACATGAACTACAACGTGACTGGGGGAGTGATGAACCTAGGCAGTGAACACACCACTGAAAACGACAGTCTGTGTATGTCTACACAAAGTAACAAACCCCAGGCAACTCCCACCCCTCCGGCCGCCTCTGCCCACTCTCGAGCCCGTTCCCATTGCTCACCGATGGAAAGTCCTGGCCATCCGCACAGCGGACTGCACTGTAAAGGCCTTGGGGTTTCTCTTCCGTGCATCCTCCTCATCTCCTATTCCCAGCTCATTGAGGTAACGTTTCCTTTTCTTCTCTGCCTTAGGCCCGCTATGCTTTGCACGATGCTTCTTCTTCTCTTTTTCCTCCATCTCACCCGTTCAACAGCTGTTCACAACCAGGAAGATCTTGAGTTCTTCTGCGTGACAGCGGGCGCAGCTGGCACAGGAGGAAAGCACAGTTAGCACAGGGCACCTGTACACAGCACACTCCTGGAGAACACCGTGCAGGCACTACCAGACCCAGCTCACGAAGCTCATTCACGCCCTGCCCGGCGCACGGCAGTCCCCGGGCCCCGCACTCCCGGCCCAGGGCCGCGGGCATCGAGCAGGCCGGCAGTGCCCCGGCGGTGCGGGAGCTGCCGGGCACACCGCGGGCCCTCAGCTCGCGAACGGGTCCTGCCGAGGGCCGCTCCCCACGAGCAGCCACCACACACCTATGCCGTGCGTGCCGTGGGCCCCGGTCCTGCCCGGTCTGATGCTGTCCTCTCGGCCCTGCGCTGTCCTCCCGGGTAGTCTGCTGTCCTCCGGCCCTGCGCTGTCCCCCCGGGTCGTCTGCTGTCCCCTGGCCCCGCGCTGTCTCCCCGGGTCGGCTGCTGTCCGCCGGCCCCGCGCTGTCCGCCCGGCCCGGTCCAGCCGCCCGGCCCACGTGTGCCCGCACCGACCGCTCCGTTGCGGCGCTACCCTCCCGGAAACAGCGGCTGCTCGCGGAGTTCCGGGCGCGGCGGCCGCGGCGGAGCGCTATTGCCGGCGCACACGGTGTCCCACAGCGAGAGGGTGCACGGGGCGGCGGCTCCGCGCCGCTCGCACAGGGAACCGGGGACGGAAACGGGAGCTGGGAGTAGGCCCCTGTGCGCGTGTTTAGGAATAAATTACACTCCTGCAAGCTCTGTGAAATCCCGCGGCAGCTGCCCGGCGGGGCCGGCCTCACAGCACCCGGAGCGGAGCAGGCGTGGGGACCTTCAGGTGTCCGCCGGTTCGGGGCAGCCCCCGTACGTACTGGCAGATGCGGCCCCAGCAGTCGCTGTGAGAAAGATAAAAAAAATAAATCCTTGCCAAGGACTGTGGGAAGACGAACAAGTCAGAGGGTGAAAGTCTATGAAGAGCTTTTCAGTGTAGTAACTCGGACGGAATCACAGAATCACGGAAACACCTGGGATTTCAACCTTGAGCCCCCAGGGTCATCGAGCCCCACCCGTGACACGTTCCCTTAAGCGTCCGGGAATGGTGACACCACCACCTCCTCGGGCAGCCCATTCCAGTGTCTAATCACCTTTTATGTGAAGAAATTCTTCCTAATTTCCAACCTAAACGTCTCCTGGTGCAGCTTAACACCGTGTGCTCTCCTCCTGTCGCTAGCACAACTGAGGTGGGGGCATTTTGCAGGTAGCAAACCCTCCACCCACAGGGACATGACCAGGCATGCAGAGGGCCGGGTACCCAGGCGAGAAGTGAGGCATTGTTTTATCTCAGCCCACGCCTGAAGGTCAGGCCCCCTGCGGTGCGCAGACCCTGCCCAATGAAGCCAAGAGCCCCCTTGTCCGGGCCGATTTGCCTTACGGCGTGAGCCCGCGCGGGCAGGGCTGCTAACGAGGTGTCCGGGCCCTGACCTGCTCCCTCTGTGGTGCTGGCCCCAGCCCGCCCCCCAGGCAGGTGGCTCCCAGCTGGACTTGCAGGGACGTGGCTGTCACACTAGTCTTGCTGCTGGAGGAGGTGGCTGCGGAGAGAGGAATGTGATTTCAGATTCCTACATAATGAGGAGCTCGGGACACCCTGCAGTGGAGTAGGCCCAGGCTGACTATAAGTGACAGTGGTGAATTTGGGTCCTCACTGTCTCTTTGACATATTATGTAGAAGAAAATACATTTTTCAATATTTAGCATGCAAAATCCTCCTTTCTTCTATAAACAGGAGCATTTTACAGGCAATAGAAGAGTAGTTCAACTGCTGAACACATTTGGTTCCTGCCCCAGCTCTTCCTCAGCATCACCTACTCATACGACAGCAGAGATGCTGTTGGCATGCAAGTCCAGGGGAGGCTACTACACCATCGCTGTGGAAGTACCTCCTACGTGTTGAATAAGCATTCTCATTAAGAAGGTATTATGAGGGAGAGGGGATATGTAAATAAATGTCTTAATGCATTTTTTTTCCAAATATTTACTAAAAGAGTCATAAATACAAATCAAAATACAAAATACTAAATTACAATCATCTCTTTGTCCTTCACTCTCAAATACAACTAGTGTTCAAAGTGCCTTGCAGCTATTGTCTGAAGCCATGTAGCTCTTCTGTAATACATGAGCTTGTTCCAATCCTTTAGGTCAAAGCAGAAAAGCTACAGCCACAGATAAAAATTACTGACAAAAGTCAGGACTAATTTTCTGGACTTCTTGTGTACACACCTCCATAGACAGTTTGTTCAGGGATATAAATTTTATTAATAAAATAATGGTCTGTGATTAAGTTTTATTCTCATTCTGGATTACCATGGATCTTGAGAATTATAAAAATAGACTCAATGTGCAAATGCAAAGATGAAACACATTTTTCTCTCCTCTGAGTGAAATTCTACAATTTCATGAAGGTAAAAAACCTTAATTTGGCAACAAGACAATCACAATTTAAAAAGAAAAGACAATTTGCAAACAAATTACACAAAAGAAAATCACAAAAATATTGCCTTTTAAAAGACTGAGGTAATTTTAAAATGAAAACACTATATATTAAGTACCCAGGGAAAGACCTCTAGTGTTCTTTATCAGGAACACACCTAAAATGCCAACACACCCAGTGAGATGTCCCCTGCACCCACCAAGGCTGCTTTTCCCATGCTTGTACCCCTCTTGTGTTAATCCTTTCTCAACTAAAAGCTATAAATAAGTCTGTTTTCTAGGATTCCTTAAGTTGAATTCCATAATTCATAAGTGAATTATGACCAGAATAGAAACTAACCTCGCTACAATAAGGCCACGAAAACAACACCATAGCGCTAAGCTTCCTGGCAGAATTAATCCAGCACAGTCTGAATACAGAGAACTCTTCAGTACTGACAGTACTTCAGTACTTGTGAGGATCAGTCTATGCATGCAGGTTAATGTTAGCCTGCCCATAACCAAACACGCGCAGGGATCCTGCAAGCAGCTGGTGAAAGATTGCTTGGGGTGGGGAGCCTGCTCAGATGCAGAGGTAGCCCTTGCTAACATGGCTTGTCTTTCTTTCCCTTCCATACAGGGCACAAAATTCAGAGCAAGCTCTCTGTGCTTAGACCTGCAAAACCTCTAGCCACTTCAGACAGTACTGGCAATTGAGAAAAAAAATCACATTCATTTTCCATCAGACAAGTGGACCCACTGCCAGCTTCATGTCTGACCCAAATGACAGACTGAATTCTGGCCACCAAAAGCAGAAAAGTAACTTTTTGTCTGACCTTGCTCCACATTTTGCTCATTCTCAAACAGCAAATCTAACTCTATTCCCAAAATTTCATTTCTCATGCCCAGCCAATGAGGGTCATAGTCATTTACTGTCTCCAGCATCTGCTGCCCATGCAATGGGGCTGGAGTGGCAAGTGTCCTTTGATACTCCCCTTCATGCTTTGGAAGTACCAAAGGAGGACTAGCATTACTAGCCGCAAGCAGAGGTGAACTGTGCCTCATCTGCTCGGGCTCAAGCTTAGGTTCCCCCCCACCGTAACTGAAAGTGGAGCCCTTCCCAAAGGGAGAAGTGCTTGACTTGGCATACAAACAGTTCTCAACGCCCAGACCCTGGTTAGCACTGCAGTAGTTTAAGACAGGCTTCCTGTATGTGTTCTCTTTAGCTGCTGGGTACTGGGGATCTGTACAAGGCTGGAAAACATCTGCGTCTGAGTAAAAGCTTTCAGGGAAGGATTTCTTCAGGTGCGGATACTCCTGCGCCTGCTGCACCGGGAGCGAGAACGGAGGGGCACTCCCCACGCTTCCCGCACCTAGTGGGACCCCTCTTCCCGAACAGTCCAAACCGAAGTCAGCCGGGGTCTGACCCAGCGCTCCAAAAGTGTTATCCAGGCTCCTGAAATGCATGTCGAGCCTTGAGTACAGCTGCCCCGAGTAGGACGGCGGCTGACCAGCGAAGCTCTGGCTGCCTCCTGGCAAGCCTGGCTGCGGGCAGAGACGGTTCTGCTCTGTCCCCGGGCCCTGCTGTGCCCGGGGCCGCTCCTGGCCAGCGCACCGGGGCGGCTTCGGCTTGCCCGGCCTGGCGTGGGCGGCGGCTTCGCTCTTCTTGTGGTTTAGCTGCCGGGCTCTCCGGTTCTGGAACCACACCTGCGGGACCGGCAGAGACTAAGCACCCGGGCCGCCGGGGAAGCCGCTCCGCCATCCGCCCGTCCTCCCTCCCGGACCGCCCCTCTCACCTGGATCCGGGACTCAGGGATGTCGGTGAGGCTGGAGAGCTGCTCCCGCAGGGCGATGCCGGGGTACGGCTCCTTCTCGAAGGCGCGGACCAGCAGCTCCAGCTGCGCTTTGCTGAAGGTGGTTCGCTTGCGCCGGCCGCCCTCACGTCCCGAGCTGGGGCCGGCGGGGCGCGCCCGGAGCTCGCCTGCGGGGAGACAACGGGGAGCGGCGGTCAGCGGGGCCAGGCAGCGTCCTCCTGCCCCAACGCCGCCACCAACACCGCCACCAATGCAGCCGCCACCAACACCGCCACCAATGCAGCCGCCACCAACACCGCCACCAATGCAGCCGCCACCAACACCGCCACCAAGATCCCCGCCGCCAGCCCGTCCAGCTCGGCTCACCGGCGGGTCCGGGGCTGGGGGCCATGCTGGCGGAGGGGAGGCTGGCGGGGACCATGCTGGCCGAGGGCAGACTGGCGAGCTCCATGCGGGCCGAGGTCTGCGGGCGCTGGAACGGCACTGGCAGCTCCGTGCCTTAAGAGCCCTCCACCCCGGCCTTTAGCGACCCCCACCCACCCGGCCCGGCCCCGCTGGGACTTCGAGAGTGACTCAGAGCCGTCTTCCACACCTCCATTGTCATCCCATCACCAAAATACACATAATGAGGGCTCGCCCCATCCAAGGAGCCAAAGTGTCTCCCAGCGAAGTCCACAGTCCCCGCTGCTGCCACCAACCCATCCACCTTTCTTTAATTCAAATGGAGAGCAAATAATTTAATGAAATCTTCCACCTTTGGTTCAGCCCTCTGAGGGAGCTCCCCTTCTCTCTGCACTGCAGGCCTGGGGCCCTGCTGGAAACCCGGTGCTCCCCCAATGCAAGGAGGCCTCCATACCACCTTTCTCCTAAAGGCAAGCCATCCCAGCTCTTGCCGCACCCAGGTGACAAGTCCTTGTCTCCCTCATTTGGTTTCCCTGATCCTATTCCCATGCATGGGATATTTCTCATCAGCTTTACTGCAGGAAATAAAATGCTGGTGGCTTTACTAGACATTCCATCAGCACCCAATGTTCACAGCAAAGAACAAAGCCTCCCCCAGAACACTCAAGTCACCCAGGTCAGACGGAGCAGTGTCCCTCCGGAGTGCATGCTGAAGAGGTCTTCCTTTCCTGGGCCAGCTTTCTTTCCCTCCAGACAGCTCTGCTCATCCAAGTCAGGTACAGAACAAGCAAGGTCTGTGCTATCAGCCCAAGGTGAAATCATGAACAACATATTAATTCAAAAGAGTGGCTAGAAATATCATTTAAGAGAGCCAAGAGTGACCTAAGGGACTTACAGGGAGCAACAGTTGCAACACTGAAAAGGATTAGATGTTAGAAGAGAAGCAAATCAATTAGTCAGTGTAATAATTTGTCAAATGAGGCCACTAATGGCTATCACTGAAGGTGTTCAAGAACAGCAGCATCATTACATCATGTGTTTTTCATCTCAACTTGTCCCCATCCATTTTTCAAATTTGGGACCTACTCCAGCTTGCTGTGAAGCTGAAGGGCACAGGGACAAGTGTGTGTGACTGGTACAGACTGTTTGCATTCTGTAGGGACCAGTGCACCCATCATCCATGCTGCCACTTCTGGGTTGAGCTGCACAAGGGTTTTAACATTACACACACCATCACAGTGCTTCACAACAAAAAATAAATGTCCTTCCACACAGGGATGACAGTCAGCTCTTGTGAGTCTAGTACTCTATGGACTGGATTCCTTTAGCAGCTTGGTCCATAAGGCAAGGTAAATGCCCTCAGAAACCACTACACCTAAATAATATTTTCAAGCAGAAGTGCATATGAAGACATTGAGAATTTCAGAGGGATGACAGCAGTAAGTAGTTGAAAACATCTGGAAACAACAGCTTGCAGCAATTTCTCAGTACTTCTCCCCTTCTACTGCCTTAGCATCCCTGTAAGCCTGTACTGTCATGGTACAAAACCATCCCACACGATTTCTTTTCTCCTCTTCACCTCCAGAATAGTTTGGAGTTTTTCCTGTCCATGTAAACAGCAAAATTTGTATTTAAGCAAGAATTGTCACATGGGAGAAAGGAAAAAAGGCGTCAGGTGGAAAATGATTCAGCAGTTCTAGGTAGAGTCAAGGGGAGTTTCTAGTCCTTCAGGTTTATTTAGCTTCTGTTACTCAGATACATATAAAGGTAGGAGTAGATGAAGGCTCAGATACAATAAGCAGACATAAAGCTTGGGGGCATAGTTTTATTGACAGTGTTCACTACAGCAAATTCAGCTTCAGCTATTGATTCTTGTTCTAAGCATGCAGGGTTCACCTCTAGCTGCCATGAAGTCCTCACAGGGCTTTTCACACAGTCGTGCACAAGCCATCTCCAGTGCACTCTTGACTAGCAAAGCTCAAGCAGCTGTTCCTTCAAAAAAAGCTGATCACCTTTTTCTTTTTTGGGCAGTTTAGTTTTTGGTGGACTTAATACAAGCATCAGCATGGGATAGGGATGCACAGGGCTAAAGGGCAAGAGAGAATTGGGGATCCTCAATCTGAACTGGCACAATAAAGTGTGGAATTGCATATGACCTTTCCATCTCTCTGCAATTCCAATACAACTGTCTGCGGGGTACATACTACACTGGTCAAGGGTACCAAGGATGTTTGCCTGGTACAAAGAGAGATTACTCATTCAGTCTGGACAGATGGAATGCTAGAACAAATGCTTAAAATTTTCTTTCTGTATTTCCAGTTTTCATGGCAGAAAAGATCATCTCATGGGACTAACTACAACACAAAGCTGCCCCTGTGGGCAGCCTGCAATATTGAGCTCAAAAGAGCGGGAAACCACCTCCTCCAACACACACATACACACCTTATAGACACAGCCAGTGCAGAAGAGATAAGAAGGAGCCAGCAGAGGCTTGCACAGACTTGCAGTACTTGCTAACAGTGACTGTCCATCACTACTAGCTCGGCTCAAATAGAACACGCTTTTGTTAACATCCCCTAGCATAGAAAGAGCAGTTCACACTTCCCGGAGTTATTGTTTGAGGCACTCTGCCGGGCAGCCTCTTTACACCCTTCATTTTCAGAGATGTTCTTTGCAATGCTAATTGATAGAGATTGCGAGTTTTGTTTTTAAGTCAGATTCCAGGAAAGAAGATGGCAATCGTTGTCTCCGCCTCCTTTTCCTCCTTTTCTGCTGAGGCATATGGACTTGGCCTAACGTAAGAGCTAAATTCTGCCACAGCTGCAGTTTGACCATACGTTAATCCATCAAGAACACTGACCAGCCCTTGCTGCCCGTGTTCCCTTGGCATCCTCATGCTGTTGCATGTCAGTAATAATCAAAACAACCGTGAGCTCCTGCATCTCCTCTCTGAATTCCACCAGGAAAACAGTATTCTGACCCCTACTTTTGATTCATTTCACGAATAGAGAAATGGGAAGAGTGGGGGGAAAGAAGTAGGAATACCCAAAGCAGCATGCTTAACAAAACCAGCATCTCTTTGGTTCATAGATTGTCTTCAGCCTTCCCCAAAAATCCAAGGAATTTTGCTATAGATTTAAGTAGAGTCCAAATGTAGAAACCCACTCTGCCAAGGTTCCTTTATGCCAGTTGTGACACAAGTCTGTCTACAGAGGAATCCAAATCACAGGTGGGATATGCTGAGAATAGAACAGAAATGAAGGATTCATAAGTAAAGTGCATTTAGGAGCAACAACATAATTATTAGACAAGGATTAATAATGCAGTGCACATTAAAATGGGTCTCGAAGAAAGATTTGCCTCTCTCCTATACAGGGCACTGGAAGCAGCTCTGTTCTCTCCCTCCAGAGCAGCCCTCATGTCAGGAGTTGCAAAGGTGGTCCGAAGTCGTGCTAGTATGAGTGGTACGCTGAATCACGCAGTGCAGCAGGGCTCTGTCACCAGGCGCCTGCCTGGGGAGGCTTAGGACAAACACCTTTCAGAAATCCGTACATCAAACATTTTCTAGGGCAGTACAATGCTATTGATGTT
Source organism: Irena cyanogastra (assembly GCA_013397155.1). NCBI lineage: Eukaryota > Metazoa > Chordata > Aves > Passeriformes > Irenidae > Irena > Irena cyanogastra. The sequence continues at coordinate 743,226 of VWZV01003307.1, forward strand.
TGAGCAGAACTTTCATCCTGAAGGAGGCAAGATCAATTTCACTAGTTGGTCTTCAGACATTAACACCTCATAAAAAGGGTGCTCATGCCCTGCTTATCTGGAATGTGTCTTTAATTATCTTTTGGTACACCTTTTGCAGCCCATTACTTACCAGTCAACACTGCTTTAATTATGGGCTTGGCAGTAACAGGCAGCTCTTACATCGTTGAAATAAAAATGCCAGAAAGCAACCCTGGTGAATTGCAGAGATGTCATGTTCAAATGGAAAACGGTGGAATTCAGCAAAGCGACATGGATTCTCATTCACAAAGCCTTCATACCATGAGCAGTAGTCTCATGGCCAGGGGCACCCAGGAACCCTCCAGAGAACATGAGCAGACATGTGATGTGCTCTCACCTGTTCCTCAGGGAAAGGAGCACTTCAGCAGCCTCACTTGCTTTGAAAAGTAGTTCAGTGTCCAGACATGTCCAGGTCCATGGAGTGTCAGCAGGATAAGCAGGATGGAGACACATTTTGCATCTTGAGCAAAAAGAAGGCAAAATTTATGACAACCCTTGCTTTTCAAGAGTATTCATTTCCCCATCCAGAGCTATTTCTTGAGAGGGCTTTCACCTACACTGAGGTTTCCCTTACAGTAAACACCTTTGTTATGCCAAAGTATCGCTCTAGCCTTTTCTCCTACCAGAAATAAACGTTGCTTCTAATGCTTGAATGTGGAGGCAAAAAATATTGCTGAAAACACCATGCACTTTTGGTACATACCAGTCTTGCTCTAGTTCACACTAAAACCTATAGATTTCAAGGTGAGAAAGGCATTAGGCCCATTTCAGACAACTTGGAATAATATTACACTTTAGCATTTCTTATATTTAAATAAATATAATAAATAATTTAAATAGTTTATATGACTGATTGTAATGCTCTGAAATCCAGGGTAATAATAACAAAAGCTCCTACCCACAAGACTGAATGTCTGTCTCACCTGATATTTAACTCTTCACAGTGATGAAAACTGGATACCTCCCATGGCAAGATAGGAATCCATAACCAGCTCAGTAAATGACATGCTGGCACTTTTACATGGAAATTATGATGAAGACCTCGGTCACTTTCAGCCCAGAGTTTTTATATAGTGAATTTATTCAGTCTTTCTCTGAATGTATGTAAAATTTTAGCTTCCAGAGCATCCCCTCACTGGGACATGTTACATGAAACAACACTTAGTTTTTTGTGTTCTGAACATGTAACCTGCTAAAATCATTTGATGCTTGCTGCTGCCCACCCAAGAATGTGGAGTGACCTTCACTGACTATGGCAGTTCACACTATTTTTTCATAAAACCCCTTCACTCTCTACCTTCAGCCACCTTTTTTCCAGACTTAAGAATCCCATCTTATTCATGCCAGCTGGTCCATGATTTCAACCCCTATGGTAACTGCTCCATGCCTTTGTCATTCACATTGTCTTTTCCAGAACTTTTTCTGGTTACACTGTATCCTTTGTGAAAAAAGAAGATAGAGTGACTCTCAGAATTTAAGATGTAGAGGAATCGTAGTGTTTTAACTATTATGAAGGTAATGTGCAGGGTTTTTTCCAGTGCTTTCCTAACAACTAACATTTGCTTTGTCTTTTTGACCCTCACTGAGCTTGCATTCTCATAGAATTATCTATCAAACTCCAAGATCTCATTTCTGCCTTGTAATGGCAATCTGCGGTGATACCTGAAAACAGTTCCTTACTTTTACTGTCACTGTGCTGCCTACTGGCGAGGTTTTGAGTCCTGTGGCAATCTTGAAAGAAATTGTCACCCTAATCAAAGAGAAGGCTGCCTTAAATTTTAAAGGAAGTAAGACTCCAGCTCCAGATAACACTAAAGCTAAAGTATTTGGAAAAATCGTGACTTTTATGAAGTGGCAGCCCAGCAGTACCCAACACTGTTCATTTTTTACTGGGCATTAGAAAAAAGGTCTTAGAAGATGGACGTAGGATAGCTAGGAAAGTGGCGATCAGTGCCCCCAGTCTCATGCAATACAATGTCTCCTGCTCTGGTGGAGGAAAAATCTGTGTTCTGTGGGACAGACCTGCCTCCCACAGCCACACATAAAACTGATCTGCAGTTTGGACAGGCTGAGCCTGAGCCTGTAAAGAGTTAGGATGACCACAGGGAAGGACAGATCAGCAGAGCAGAGTCTGCACCAGTGCAGGAATGGGCTGGAGTAGGATTTCACTGTTCAATAAGCCTAATGAATAGATTATCAGTATTCTTGACCCTGTTGAACACACAGTAGAAAAGCCACACAGCCATGCAGTAGGAAACCTGTGATCACCAAAATCCTGCCTCAGGAAACATAAAAAAATTGTGGATAAAATATCCTCCAGAAATCCAACCTGGGCCTCTAGAGAGTTACTGAGCACAATTCAGTTTGGCAAGTCCTTGCTCACTGCAGCACCACTGAGATAAATATGATTTCCTTTAAATATAGTGATATTTCATGCCCAGTACAGGCTCACAGGCTATGTTATTTTAGGGTAATCCTTTTCCCTGTACTCTGTGCCGTCTCCTTCCCTGTCTCCTTTCCTTTGTGAGAAAGCGTCTGTCATCGTCCTCACCCGTGCTGTCTAGGTAACTGCAGATATATCCTGTGACTGATCAGTTTCAGAAGCACTACTGGACTTTTAGAGCTGAGAGGATCAGATCTCTGAACTGCAGATGTTTCAGAAAAAGGACTATCTTTCTTGTGCTGACAGAATACAAGCACACCTACATGATACCATAGAAATACCACAGATCTCAACATGTAGTCTGCTGAACTTGATTATGATAACTAGTCACCTAAAGACCAGTGAATTTGGCCTTAAGGCTAGTCTGCTGGGACTGGAGACAAGTTGTCTGGAGTCTTCTCCTCCCTGTTTAAAGAACTATTGCTCTAACCTCCCTTGTCAATCCTATTCCTCCTCATCTCCCAAATAACATCCCCACCCATGTGGCTGTAGTGAAACATGCTTCCCACCTATCTCACCCATCTGCTAGTGAGTGACCCCATTTCTTTGCTAGATCTGTGCTGGCTTTTTTCTACTGCATTTAGTTTTTCCATCACAATATTCCTATTCCAGACACATAGGAAAAAATATTCAGGAAATAGAATATAGAATATTCAGGAAATAGAAAACTGTGTCAATTGACATGACTTGTTCATTAGCTGAGAAGCACAAAAAAGATCCATTAGTTGGTCCCAACGGACCCTCAAGAACAGTAAACTAAATGGAAGCCTTTCCTTTTTCCCAACACTGCACTCTGTGTTTACTGCCATACCACTTGGCAACATAAGGCAGTGTCTTTCCAAATAGGAAGCAGCAATAAAGGGTTAGGAATTCCTTCAGAGAGGAAGAAGAAATAGTGTCAGATATCAAACACTATGTATTAAAATACACATGCACTGTCATGAAGTGGTTAAAGGCCAGAACAAGGCATCAAAATGCTGAAGGTTTGCTGGAGATTTACTCCTTCATCCTGTTATAACCAGTGTATGTCCTGCAGGACACTGGTGTGCAGAGTCAGAGCCCTGGACCTGTATGAAATATGCTTTTGAATAGTCTAAGCTGCTCAGGTTTTTCCAACATGACCAGTATGAATAAGGCTGTCTGTCACAATTTGTCCTTGCAAAGTACATTCAGTTTTATCAAATACCCTCCCCAAATGACATAAAATCTTTTTTTTGCTCCCATACCTTCAAAAAAAATCTTGTAAAATACTTTAGTTATATCCAATTTTTAAAATTCCACCAAATTCATGTAGCATAAATCCAACATTTATAAACTGAGATTTCAAATGGATGTTACTTGTTAATATTTCATTTTTTAAAGCTACCTCACATAATAAAAAAAGACATCAGAGATGTCCACAAAATATTTTTAGTAGGACTCAAGTTACTGACTTCTAGCAGATATGGGTAAAAACAAGCAGAGAACTGTAAACTGCACAGCTGTGGTCAAAACTGAAGCTCTCTGTGCAACCTGGACTTCAAACTGGTGAGCCTTGGCTGTTTCTTTACACAGGCTTATTGAGGCAATGTTGGTTGAAGCACATCATGATAAAGGTGGCTGTTTCACCTTCCTCTTCCTTTTTGATTAGAGAAAAAACCCCACAGTCATGTTGCTAGGATGAGCATATGGAATTCTGACATAAATTCACTAAAATGCACAAATTGAATTTGTAGTAAAATCAATGAGAATTTAATATGTTTATAACTTATAGGTGTTGACTAGCTCTTGATCTTTTCAAAGAATAAAGTATTTGGCTGGGACCTTTATAGCTGACAATCTCCAAGATTTGAATTATGCTCATAATTTTGTTTAAAATGTGATAGAAGAGAAGTAGTTTTATCAAACAGCCGAGGAATCCAATGACAAATGAGAAGGATACAGCAGACATATGCAAAGGTTAACTCACTCCAAGCTGCAAAGGCTATTCACCACAGCAACAAACAAAATTACTACAGCACATTATTTCTTCTTGTGCACATCTCATTACACTCAACAGCTCCTGTAAGTATGGAAATCTGCTGAAAATCTTGTCCATAAACCTCAAAAATTTAATGCTCGTCAAATTGCAACACAAAGTATTTTAAAACACCATACTTTTCCTTAGGTTCTCTAGTCTTAGAACTAAAAGATTAAGGTGATACAATTCTGAGTCCCCACTAAAAATTGAAAATGACATTTAACTAGCTACATTAGGAACCAAACATTGTTTGCAGTGGTTTCATTATAGCATTGTCCCATTTAGCTCTGATTTTTAAAAAAGTCCGTTTCCTTAGGTAACTTGCCCTGAACACATCCCATCTCTTTTCTACCAGCTTCAAATCCAGTTTAAATTTGGCTCCAGTTAATTTCTAAGTAACTCCCAAAGAAAAGCCCAATTCCTAAATCCTTACTTACAAAGAAAGTTGCTGTTTAAACAAGTCACCTCACTGACTCTAGCATGATGACTCATGCCATAAAATTTTTTCTGAATTTGACTAATCCTCCCGCCCTCCCCCTCCTCCTTTTTTTTTTTTTTCAAGGAATTTTAAAAGACAGAGAAGAGCTAACGTGTCTCTATCTATTCTCTGGCATCCACCGAGAACACCAAACAAAAGAGGCCGACTACCTGGCAAATACCCTTTGTACTTCCCGATGGAAGTGAGATAGCTAATATCTCTAAGTTAGAGATAGCAAATGTTCCTAAACTGAAGAGGCAACAATTTTCTCTGCTGGTAGGTGCAACAGGAACTTTAGTATTTGAAAATTGAAGAGAGTGATCTATTGATGTAAACAGCACATGAAATGAGCCAGCTCTGTCTCAGGGATTAAGCAGAAAGAATGCAGAACCAGAAGGTCCATCTGGTTGTTTCAGTAGAATTAACCCATCTTAGTGTACACACCCAGTCACTGTGGAGACTTCGGGACCCCCTGGACACAGCTTCTATGAAAAATAAAATTAAAATAAATGTAGAGGATCTTATGTCTCATCCTCATGGTACCATGTGGTTACTTTACCTGTTGATTTCATAAAGAATGCCTCTTTCAGTTTTAGATTCTTAATAAATACTTGAGTGTTTAAGACCAGCCTAATTTGAAATATAAACCAAGTAATACAAATGCAAGAAAAAAAGGTTTGTGTGCAATTATGAGGGAATAAGCTTTTTAATCCCTTCCAACTTTTTTTTTTTTTTAAGATTATGCTTTCCCTCTTTTCTATGGCCTCGACTACTATCAAAATGGACTCAGTTTAGCAATCTGTGCAGCCTGCAGCAGGGTGAAGCTGGGTTAGCTCATCTTCTCCAGGGCTTACAGAGCCCTGTCGTAGGGCTGGCTGTTGTGTTGATTGCTCCCTACCAATATCTGCATGTTCTCCAGCCCAGGAAAGGCCTGAGAAAGGATGGGGGGCTGTGGCAATCCTGACACATCCTGACATGTGTGTTCCAAACTACAACTCTAAATCCGGCTTTGGTAAGCACAGCCAGAGCTGCCTGCTGTCTGCACTCAGCCTTGGTGGTGTTCTGGGGTGTGGCATGCTGCTGAGAGCTGCCCATTCATAACAGCACGCCATTCACTCACTTTTTGGCACTGATTAGGATAAAAAGAAAGGAAATCAAAGTAGAAATCTCAGAAGTTGTGGTAAAATAGTTTTATTTTCTGTAAACTCAGCAGAATGAATTTGTTTTGCATTTTTTCTATAATTCACTTTAAAGTGTTTGGGATTTGTTATTTCCAGTTAGATTATACCTGTCAATAAATGTAATTCACTGACAAATAACATTTCCAATGCTGAAGCCACAAAGATAACTAATCTGTCAAAAAAATGAGGGCAGAATTGCAAACCTGTGCAAAATATGATAGAGCAAGCTTTTCAGGTACTCTGGGAAATGACTCCCTCAAAATTAGTCATCAGGTGTATCTAGCAACACCTAGGAAACACAAGAAAGATTTATCACTGAAAGCTGTGGACTTTCTGTTTTTTATGACACCTTCAAAGTAAGACAAAATGTCCCTTGAAATGTATCCTGTAAGTGCAAGTCATTGACCTCTATCCAGAGAAACAAGGTAATATTTAATGACGTGTGCTGGCCAGACTAGATGATGCTACAGGTCTTCTGGCTTTAAATTATTAAAACTGAAACTACATTCAGCTTCTTAAATACTCTAAAGAGAGTATATAATACTCTTTGTCAAGAGAAATAGCCTGTTTTACAAAGTCAGGTCAAAGACGCTGTCCTGGATTAGAAATAGAATCTCTGAATGTCCAACCCTCAGAAAAAGTCTGAGCAGGGAGTTGTCTTCATGAACTATTTCACATTCAGGCTGTTGAGATACCCAGGGCTGGTAGAGCTACCCGTGACAGCCAACAGGGCTGGCAGTGAGTGAGGGCTGCTGCCCCACATGAAGCTGGGAGAATACCGCTTAATAAAAAGACATATCAATTATTTTTGGCAACAGAGAACGGAAAGTAGGCCAGCTCCCTGTCCTCTGCGCACGATTTCACAGTGCGGGCGGCCCCCACTGCAGTGTGGCAGTACGGGTGACACCACCAAGGCCAGTCTAACAAGGCAAACGCACAGCGGCGGCTGGTGCAGACAGCCCGTGCCTTGGCTGTGCATGCAGTGCCCTCTGCAGCCAGCGCCGCGCAGCAGCCCTGCAGTCAGTCCCTCCCTTCAGCCCTGAGCCGCTTTTCACGGCATTCCCAAACACGGGCCGTGCTGTGACCCGCGGTGACGGTCCTGCTGCGGGGGCAAGGCGGGCTCTCCCTGTGCGGGCCAGTCCCAGGCTCTCCCACCACAAAGCTCGGCCCGTCTCAGGATCTCAGCACCACCTTTGGGCACGGCATTACAGGCAGGCAGAAGCAATTGTGTAGAATGTTCTAAAGAAGAAGAAATTAACAAATTGAAGACGAAGAAATTAATGGGCTACAAAAAACCAAACCAAAGCAAACGAAACCAAACAAACCCTAGAGAAAAAAGCACAAAAAATTTCATTTTAGAAATTTCTCCCAGCTACTAAGACATAAGTGGGGCCACCTACTCTTCTCTTCTGCATCAACAAAGCAATACAGGAAAATTTATTAAACACATAGCCAGCCTCTCTGGGTTTTGTAGATGGGATTCGCAGCAGCCCTTTTACCACTGCACTTTTTTTTTTTTTTTTTACCAAACTCTCTTATATTCTCCAAAGAACACCCCAGGAAAAGGAGGGAAAAAAGAAAAGGAGAAAGAAAAAAAAGTAGAGGCATGTAATGACACATAATTAACAGAGCAGTGTGTATAGCCTTCACTCAAGGAGAAACAAGAGCACGGTCATCATTTTACAGTGTTTCTACACTGTCAGTCATGCCGAGCAAACAGGTAGCAAAGGAAAGCATAAACCCGTCCAACCCACCCCCCCCAACATTTCCACCCCTGAGCACCTTTCCCAAGGCCCTGGTGACTCATCACTGAGACCACATTCCCAAAAGGGCACAGAATATAAAATGCTGACTTAATATGCTTTGAATCGCCAGTTTTCAAAAGGAAAGGTACCCTGTGCTGTTCTAGATAACGAGTGAACTGCTCAGCGGCAGGAAGGTGAAGAGCTGTTTATTTTACCCCAGGAGCGAGCGCCACTGCAGTCTGGGACCCGGGGTGTGCTGCGGCAGGGACAGCGCGCGTGTCCCGGGGACAGCGGCACCGGGGACACCCCCGGGAGCGCCCCCGCCCCGCAGCCCCGCTCGGTGCCACGAGAGGGCGCTCCGGCCCCGGCGGCACGGGCTGGGAGCGGGGGCTGCGCGGGAGCCGGGGGTGCATGGCGGGCCGCATCTGCTGCGGTTGTCCCAATTCCTGCATTTTCTCCACCCCTAAGCAAACCGCTGCAGTAAAGCAGTAAGGAGTCAAGCTGAAAAGCTCACTCCAACTTCTGTACTGTTCCACGCGTTCGGCACAGAATCACCAAATCAATTAGGTTGGAGAAGATCTCTGAGACCATCAGGTCCAATCTGTGACCGAACAACACCTCATGAACTAGACCATGGCACTGAGTGCCACATTCAGTCTTTCCTCAAACACTTCCAGGTACGGTGACACCACCACCTCCCTGGGCAGCCCGTTTCAGCGTCTAATCTCTCCAAACTGCCCTTAGTGTGGTTCTGGACTATGTGCTCTTGTCCTGCCACTGGCTGCCTGGGACAAGGGACCAATTCCCACCGGGCTACACTCTCCTTTCAGGCAGTTGTACAGAGTGATAAGGTTTCCCGTGAGGATCCTTTTCCCCAGGCTAAACAACCCCAGCTCCCTCAGCTGCTCCTCACAGTGCTTGTGTTCCAGACTCTTCACCAGCCTTGCTGCCCTTCTCTGGACTAATTCCGGCAGCTCAAAATCCTTCCTAAACTGAGGGATCCCAAACCGGACACAGCACTCGAGGTGTGGCCTCACCAGTGCTAAGTACAGGGGGATGATCCCTTGCTTGGTCCTGCTGGTCACACTATTGCTGATCCATTGGCCACTGGTCAAGCAGGCATCCTGCTGGTTCACATTCAGCTGCCATTAATCTGTACCCCAGGTCCCTTTCTGCCTGGCCACTGTCCAGCTGCTCTGCCCCAGCATGTAGCACTGCAGGGGANGCCACATTCAGTCTTTCCTCAAACACTTCCAGGTACGGTGACACCACCACCTCCCTGGGCAGCCCGTTTCAGCGTCTAATCTCTCCAAACTGCCCTTAGTGTGGTTCTGGACTATGTGCTCTTGTCCTGCCACTGGCTGCCTGGGACAAGGGACCAATTCCCACCGGGCTACACTCTCCTTTCAGGCAGTTGTACAGAGTGATAAGGTTTCCCGTGAGGATCCTTTTCCCCAGGCTAAACAACCCCAGCTCCCTCAGCTGCTCCTCACAGTGCTTGTGTTCCAGACTCTTCACCAGCCTTGCTGCCCTTCTCTGGACTAATTCCGGCAGCTCAAAATCCTTCCTAAACTGAGGGATCCCAAACCGGACACAGCACTCGAGGTGTGGCCTCACCAGTGCTAAGTACAGGGGGATGATCCCTTGCCTGGTCCTGCTGGCCACACTATTGCTGATCCAGGCCAGGATGCCATTGGCTTTTCCGGCCAAGCGGGCACCTTGCTGGCTCGTGTTCAGCCAGTGTCGACCAACACCCCCGGTCTTTCTCCCCGCTGGGCCATTTCCCAGCCACTCTGCCCCCAGCCTGGGCTTGTAGAGGCTGGAGCAGGCGTGCAGGAGTCACCACTCGGTAATACCGGGGCTCCTCCCAGCCGCGGGCAGGCGGTGCCAGGCCGCTCCCGCCCCGGGCCCGAGGGCAGTGCCCGCCCAGAGCCTCCGTGTCCCGCCCGGCCCCGCCCGCTCCCGCCCCCCTCAGCCCGGCCTTAGCGGCAGCGGCGCGGCCTCCACTCACAGCGCGGCCCGGCGGGATGGCGGCGGCGGCGCAGCGCGGCCGCGATGGCAGCTGCCACTTCCAGCGCTCCCGGCTCATCTGGATGATCGCCATCATCTTCGGCATGGTCGTCCTCGGCGTAAGGAGCGGCACGGGGAGGGAGGGAGGGAGGTCGTTCAGAAACCGCGGCGTGCGTGGAATAGGTTCCCGTCTCCGCGGAAACGCCGCTCCCTAAAATAAACGGGGATAAAAAGAAAACTGGAGGTGTTGCTTTGGCCAGGCAGGGGGGAGGCTGGACAGAGCCATGCAGGAAGGCCAGAGCGAGGGAGTAAACAGTTCATCTGCGAAGGGAAGCGAGGCCGTGGCGCTGGAGGCGCGTCCCGGGCCCGGTCAGAGCATCCCGGGGCGCGGCGCCGAGCGAGGTTTGCGGGGCAGGTGCCCTGGGAAAGGGGCTGCAGCATTCCCAGAACCGGGACTTGAGGCACTGAGCGCTGAGCATCAGCTCGCTCCGGGACAGCCGTGGGGCATGTCAGTCCATAAGGTGCATTTACAGGTGAGGGCTTTAGGCACAGGCTGTACGAACTGGTGTTGTTGGAAAACACGAGTTCACTCACCACGCTGTCTTAATTGCCAAAAACAGACTTCAGCTAAGTTAGGTTGGGTTACGGGAGCAGGGATATTAATGGCTTTTTGATGTATCTGGCGAGTTTATGAAAGTCATCCCTTGACTTTCACATGTTGCGATTTTCCTTCTGTTTGCACAGATTTTCTAAACTTAAGAACCACCACTGTAAAAATGATGGTCAAGACATGTCAAGCTACTCACAAAACAGTTTTTGGGCTGTTCCAAGAAACAGAATTAGCTTTAAGCAGGTTCCCTGTTTAAACCCATCACCTCACCACATCTTTGGCATAGCTAAATTTACATATAGAGAGAAACTGCAGTGTTGATACCAGAAGCAAGATGAGGCAGTGTGAACTTTGGCCTGGCCTAGTGCTTACCTTATGTCCCCAGTGGAGTCTGAAGTGCACAGCTTGTCACTCACTGCCTGCTTCTCCTCCCCGGCTGGTGAAAGTCAGGGTGCACAGTGCTAAACACTGTGGACAGCTCTGTGACAGGAAAGAAACCTGGAAAGAAATTCGACATCTCTGGTCTTGGCATTCTTGCTCAGTTTTCTTCTGTGCCTGGTTAAAAGTAAAAATCTGACCTTTTCTTTTTTAGGGGGCAAAAGAAGAAAGACTAATCCCCTAGTTTTAGATGTATAGTTATTCCTCCTAAACAGTGTATTTATTGTTTGGCCTCCTCAGGTCACTTGCCTCAGATTAACTTTTTCAGGACAAAGACAATGTAGGTTTTGCAGCTTCCATGTCTAATAGGTAATGAGCTTACAACTTAAATACGACTTAATGTGGAGATGCACTCTTGGTACCCAGACAGCAACCTTAAACTTATCCCCTTGGCATCTGGTATGTCAAGGAATAGAAATTTCCTAGTTGGAATCTTTCAAAGGCTACTGGAAGAATATGGTCCCTGAACAAGGTTAATGGAATGAAAGAATTTAAGTACTATGAATAAATGAGCTCTAAACTCATGGCGCTCAAAAATAAAGCTATTTTGAAGGTTAAATTGATAGTACTTTTACTTTGAAGTAAGATAACTAATTTTTTTTTTTTTTAGTGGGTAACACTTTGGCCTTCAACTATACCTTATAGTTACTTGGGATTTTTTGGTACCTTCCTTAATTATTTAGTGGAGCACCACCACAAATGGGTATGCTATGGGTAAGTTATATTTGACTATGTAATTATTTTGCCTCTAACTCTTGTACTTAGTCTGTGTTAACAAGCCTTCCTGTAACCCAGTTGTTAATTAGATTTAAAGAGCTCTCCTTTCAAGCTCATTACAATTAATGGTATGGGGTAATAAGTATGTAGAGAACTAGACAGGCTAAGACCAGTTTGATAGTTTAAAAATTCAACTTAGAATTTGGCATCACTGATGGTTTAACAAGAAAGGGAAAAATGTTAAGATACTACTTTTGATACTACTGATGACAGTTATTAGTCCAAAGTTATGCTTGTAGCATCTACTATAAGTGGGGGTTTTTTCCTGGTTGTTACTTGAGCAGTTTGATTTTTTGTTTAGGAATCTTCTTTTATCCAGCTTCAGTTAAAGAACATTTTCTACCCTGGTACTCACTTATCCTGATCTACATGAGAAATAACCAGCTGAACAAAACTGCTTAGTGCTAAGTTTTGGTGGGTTACAAAACTTAGTTTTTGCTACTTTAATTACCAGAAGAGCCAGAAAATATTTCCTTGAGCTCACTGACTCCTGTAAAGACAGAAATCAGTAGGGCTTTCTTGTTTATTTTACAATGCATCATGTAGAATCTTCATATTTTCTCAGAGCATCTTTTGCTTTAGCAAGGTATTGACTTGATCCTAACTGAATATCCTAACTACTTTTTTTTTCCCCTACAAAAACTTCTATATAAAAATTTGTAGGCCAAGTGTAGTTTATCAAGTCACATTATATATTCTGAATATATACACACAGTTGTTTTTGTAGAACTAAATCTGTAAAAACTTAAGTAGCTCTTGAGGACCACTAAAAATACTTGTGTAAGTAAAAGGATAGATTTTGCATGCTTAACTAAGATTAACTTGTACTGCTTTCACTAAGCATTTGGCTTTTTGGCTTAATCTAAGTGCTGAAAGTTTTGGAAGTCTAGTGGATTCTTCAAATAGCATGTCGAGGCTTACTGCACAAGTTACAGTTGCTGTGATTTTGTCAGTGGGCTTCAGTTTATATTATGTGTGCACTTGTGGGGTTTTTTCAAGATTAAAAACACCCCTTCCTTTCTAGGTTAAAATAAGTTGATTTATATTCACTGTGAATAATGCATAATGCATCTTGGATACAACAGTCTTCTCCCTAATTTTCAACAAAATGAACCATGTTTTCTTTCCACCAGGTTCTGGATATCCTGGTTGATTCACATAGTGGAGGCCCTCTACGGTATTAAGTTATGCCAGTAAGTTGTTCCCTCCTGTCACTCCAACACAGGTTCTCTGCAAGGGCTTTCTGAATCAAGTAACATAAGTGATTGTGGTGGCTCTCAGCAGCAGTGAATTCAGAGGATGCTGAATTCTTGCTGCAGTGGTAGTTTGCTATAATTTATGGATAGTTTGTCCTCCACAGTCGGTTGCTGCCAGTTCTCCCAGTGGTTACCATCGTGCAGGGCAGCAAAACCAAGGGCTGGCAACTTGCAAAAGTGGCAGCAGCAAGGTTTGCCAGAGCTTGTCTGGCAGCCTCTGAACTCCCAGCTCACTGGGTAACACTGCTGCTCAGGAGGCAGAGGGAACAATAGATAGTCTAGAAATAGTCTGATAACTTCAGGTGTTAAAATTTTATCAGATCTTACCTCATCAGGATTGCAATACTGCTAATTACACGCTTAAACAATTGCATCTGTATTGTGAGAATACAATTGTGGACACTTTCATTTGGGGACTCTTAGAGATCAACTTGCATCTGCAGGTCTGTGGGATAAAATACTTGAATTAATGGGACCATACAAGCAAGGCCATCTAAGTCTTACATTAGGATAACAACTTACCTGGAAAGGAGCGCTGTCCAAACACATCACCCTTCTGCTCATGGGATTTGTGGTCACAGTAGTTCAGAAGAATGTAGGTACTCATCAGGTTCTCATGCTCTGCAGAGTCAGGCCAGTCTGTTTGCCATGATACAAACATTGGGTTTCCATTTCACTTGGGTCATTCACTGCTGTCTGTCCCAGGCTTCTCAGGTGGCAGCTTTTGGAAGCAACAGGATTTTGTTGCGTGGAACTCTGCATAAGCTTTGGGTTTTTTTAAGATAGTAGAATATGGATGACTTATTTCTGCCCTCAGAATGAGAGTTAATAAAAATTTAATGTTTATCAGACTCTCAAGTTGTGTAGCTTTAAAGTTAAAGTTTTAAGTCTGAGTGTGCAATTAAATGGATATCTGGGCCTAAGGCAATTCTTTTAAGTATGAGGAAACTTACTACCAGTCAACATACCAAATGAATGTATTGTAATTAATTTTACTAATGAAGTTTTACAGAGTAGTGTTAAAACCCACAAAAAACCCTGGGCAGAGATGGCCTGCCCATCATCATCTCATCAGGAGTGCTGCTTTAGATTACCTAACAGTTGTACATCTGTAGCACCAAACACCATTTGTTTTTACTTATGTAAAAGTTATGTCTACTTGGCAACATCACAAAGGAGGCACAAGGAAAAACTGTGAGGACTCAGATACAAATTTGTTAATTGGCAGTAATACCGTCATTGGCTCTTGGCCTGTATTGCTGCACATGGTCTATTCATTAAGCTTGCTTTGTAGCAACAGGTAAATTTCTTTAAGGCCTTGTTCTCCAGGTTCTGCACTAATTTGAAAACACTGCAGCTGGGATTATAAACAAAAAAAGCACAGCTATGCCTGACAGAATTGTTTACTGGAAATGTGAAACCCCTTGGGTTTGCTGTTGTTTATACTTGATCCTTTCAGTAGGAGGAACTTCTCAAGAACAGTGTAAGAGAAAATGACATTTTCTGTAACAAACAGAAAAAGTCACATGTTACATTGAAACTAACTAACATAGGAAGGTATCTTCATAAATTAAGTGAAGTGCCTTCAGCCCTATTACCTGTCTTTGTCTAGCCACAAATTTAGGTATCAGTGTTTCTCCAGCCCTCATCACACAGTCATTGTCAGATCTGTGCCCTGCCAGCATAAAGTCTCCTTTGACTAACACAGTCAACAAGAAATTATATTCAGACTTGTGTATTAAGATCAGTATTAAGCTATTACAGTTTCTTGGTTCTTTGCACACAGAATTCTGGGATAAGTAATTTCAAATAGGACAGATGGAGATTCCAATTTATATATTGTTGAGGAAATATATAATCTATATAATATATATCTATTTTATGCATAGAACATCTGAAATAACTTTTGTTCAATAAATAGCTTAAAATCCTACACCCACAAGAACTGGTATGTTTAGTTAGCACAAGAAATGTCTCAGCAGATGGAAACTAATGTACTGAGCTGAAATGTTCTAATCCAGTCTGAATCTCGAGGATGGGTAGAGATAGCTCACCTTACTTTATGAGCACCAGTACAGCCTGCAGGAGCATAAGTTTTTTGACACATTTTGTGTTTTTTGTTACAGAGCTAAAGGAATCACTGACCCGGCTGTTCAGTTTCAGTGGTTTGTTCAGACCCTTTTATTTGGATATGCTTCCTTTGGTCTCCTGGTGTCTTACAAGCCTGCAGACAAGAAGCAGTACTAGAAGACAGTGAAAGAAGTCACTTCTCACATACTTAATCTCATTTTTCTGAAAAGACCCCCACATACGTGTCTAGGTGCTGTAATTAGCTGAATTACATTCCTGCTGCATGATGCAGTGCCTTTCCACCCAAGCAACTCTCCTCTTACTAAGCAACACAATTAAAATTCACAAGACCCTGTGGATAGTTCAGTAGAAAATCAGCTCTTCAGTCTTGGCGCTGCCAAATTTTAATCCTGTTTGTTATGCGAGAAGCCAAAAGTTGCTCCTCTGCAGATTTTGACCTGTATACTCTGTCACTGACAGCTGGTAGCAGTGGTTGATAAATTACCTTTTCCTGAGGAGAATTGTTCTTCTACAACAGAGAGGGTTCTTGACAGCCACAAGGCAGCTTGCACCTGTTTTGTAATAGGATTTAAATTTACCTATATTTTCTCTACAGGACTGACATTTTTGTCAAAGCCGGCTCTTGGTACTTGGTTTTATCTGCTTATTTTTGTTCCACAAAGGGCAGACCACTGTACTGCTGCAGGCACATTGAAAAGACTAGGTCTCAGCTCAGGCTGAGGTACAGTGAACTTGGACACGTAAAGCACTTTAACTTGGTTCAGTACAAGTGCCTTAAAATTCATGCAGCATGACCTCAACTTTTTAGTGAAGATTTTAAGTTATGAGTTACTATAGTATAAAGTAGCTTTGAGGGCAGCTTTTTTGAGAAGTGATTTGTTATCCAAAGAAAAAAAATTATCATTCAAAAATCTAGCTGAGAAGTTGGTATTTGGGAATGAGATGTAGTGAATAAACATATACCACTGTTTCCCAGATGCTGGTCTTCTGAAACCTAAGGTTGAGAGATCATCATAAGCACACCTCAAGAGTATTTCCTGTATGTGTAGTGAGTCTTCCATCAGATTGTCTTTTACTTTTGAATATTGAACAAGAATTTACCCTGTGTAGTTTTAGCACTTTTAAAAGGAATAACTATTTAAAGTACTAACCCTGGTGTGGGGAGAAGTTTTACCTTGCCACTTGCCAGCCATGATACTGTTCTGGAAGAAAGGGTAAGAAAAGGTTGTTCTTTCTCTAACCTCTGAGAGCTCTAACAAGGTGGTAACAAGTAACTTTGTGCCTGGTGCAGTACCTACAGACCGTAACACTTCTGTGTGGGATACCTTATTCAAGCACAGATACGTAAAGTTTTTGCTTTCAGTGGGTTCTAAAAGCGTGGAGAACTGAAGGGTTTGAAATGGTGGCTTGTCTGTCATTTGGGGTTTATTGTTGTTGTTTAATGGTAAACTTTAACTTAAACATTTTATAGAGAAGTAGAAACTCATCTAGTGGCTAGAAATCCAACAGGAATATCAAGAACCTGAGCTATGTTTTACTGTGTAACCTTTTGTCTTAGTCTGTGACCCTGGAATAAAGATTTTTAAAAAGTGAAGAAGTTGTTTTTAATACATCCTAAAAATACAATGCCCATACAAAATACATAGACACCTTCTTGACGCCAGAATCAGTGTTCACACTTGGAACATGCAGGATCAGCTTTCCAGAGTAAGTCCCATCACTGATCCTACACTGCCTTTCCCTCCCATGGCCAGGCTGCACTCTGAGCACTGGTCAGGCTCACTCTCAGCCCTTCCCACTGGGCTCTGGAGTGGCTACAGGTAAATTACACCTCTGAGAAGTTAACCACCTCCTGTTAGACTCCCCCTAATTGGACAGGCTTCCTTTTGGATGGGCAATGGCAAAGCTTCCTCAATGCAGCCCAAGGAAGCTACTGTAGAAAACTATAGGAAAATAGAGCAGAAAAAAATATGTCCTGCCTTGGTTTAAAAAAATGACCAAGTTAGAACAAGTCTTAGCCAGGCACTGGCATCAGCCCCAGTTTTTGAAGCCTCTCTTGGATTTTTGTTTAGCATGACAGATTTGAGCAGTTTTCTCTGTGGAGGTTGCTGGGCATTGCTTATCAAAGATTCTAGAAATGCAACTCCCAGGTATTCAGCTACCTTCAGACACTTCCTCTCACCAAGCTTTGCTTCATAGCAGTTCATTTTTAACACTCCTTTAAAAAAAACCACAAAATACCCACAAAAGTAAAAACCCAAACAGAAACCAACCAGTGTTTGCTGTCAGCCTCTGTCCCAGAGCTGTAAACAGCACGGATGCCTGTTTGCTGAAGTTTTGGAGGCTTTACAACGTGATCCCAACTGCAAACCTGAGGAGCATGGGATAGGTGATGCTGACTGGCCTTGAGGAGAAGGAACAAATCCACAGCATGACAAGACTGAAAATAATATTGAGATACCACTTCTGAATAAGTGTTTATAGTGCCCTTAACATCACAGTAAGATAAACATACCCTTAATATGCTACAAAATTATTCTAAAACCCAGCAGGAGCACGAATCCAGGTTCACTCAGCTCACAAAGGCACACATTCCTGGCTTCAACAGGCTCTTGGAAAGGCTGCTGGTTACACCAGACATAAGCATTTCTCCAGGCTAGTGCAATAGCAACAATAAAGGGTTACTCAATCACTTAGAGCAGCTCTTCCCACTGCAATCAAAATGCCCTTTCCACAACAGAAGGGCAGAGCGACAGAAGTGCACCCTGTGTTCCCAAAGGCTGGGCTGGTGTCAAACCATCCCCATCTGCATCAACCCATCCTGCTTCCCAAAGGAAAATACTTGCAAATTAAGTAATCCACTGCAACAAAATACTTAAAAATATTGCTTCCTGTTGAAAGGAAACCCCAATGAAACATACAAAAGAGCTTTTACTTTTGGAAAAGACCACTAAACAAGAAGGGAAATTACCAAGAAAGCTAAGATGATGTTAAAGGTTTTTCAGGATGGCTATTTCTCCCAACTAGGCTGGTGACAGCACTGAAAAATAAATACTGTTTAGACATCCATTTCAAATTGGAAAGAAGGAAAAAACCAGCCAATGCCATGAAAGCTAAGTGCAAGACTGGGTATGCATGATATTAACAACGTAAAATAGGTGCCAAGCAAATTTAAAAAGCAACCATGCCTGTTTTTAATAGCCATATTAAAAAAAAAACCCCACATTCATTATGTATTTGACTTGCATTGGTGATCAAAAGAAATAATTTCATACAAGTCAGAACTGCATCATGTAAAATAGTACTTTTATGCTGTGATTGCTTAGTAGCTTTGTTGTGGAAGAAAACAAACCACCCAGATCCATTTTCACCCTTAAATCATAATATAAGGAAATGAGTGTTATTTACTCCTTAAAGTCAGGTTATCCAGATCAGCATGTTTGGCAAATCACTGCTCAAACCAAACTCCATTGAGGAGAGCTGGATGTGTAGATCAGGATATGCAGCATCATCTCAGAAACACTGCAGAGCCTGAACAGAAGCAGGGAGAGGTCTCCCACCCATTTTCAAGAACTACCTCTAAAGCCTTCAGGGCTGCAGCTCCTTTTTATGAGGGAGTGATGAAAAACTTTTCTCAGAATCTCAATATGTTGTCTTGCTGTGCCTCTTTTTCACACTGACCTAGATTTTTCTAAACACAACAGGAATTGACTGGGCCAGACTTTGGAAATACCCAGGTGCTGGTTAATCAAGGACGTTTAATTTGCTCTGGCTGAGCAGCTGGTCCCCTGCAGAGCAGCAGAGCCCTGGTGAAGCTGGGGAATGGCCTCCTTGGCCACTGCCAGGGAGTCTGCAGTGAACTTGACCACTATAGGCAAGTCCTGCATCTGATGTTTGTGGGCATTCTGGTGGAGTCTCTTTATGCAAGAGCTACATGAACAGCTCAAGAAATTACCATAGCTTGTTGAAAGCAAAAGAAACAAAATCCCTCAGTACTTCCTTTACTCCTGCTTCTCAGAAGAGCAGTAATAATATGGCACAATCCACATACTGTACTAGACCTTACACAGCCCCTACAACTCCAAACATACCTACAGCACATGCATGAGAGGAAGAAGGAGGGGAGAGGAGGGAAGAGAAGTGTAAGGAACGTTATTGTATCATTTATCAGCATTATTTGAGATCATTTTCACAAAGGAAAACCACTCAAGTGCCCCTTGTGGGAATACACAGGGAGACCAGTTTACTAAGTTTAGCAATTAGACAATTTAAAATGTCCTTCTAAATTCACTCTATGCCTCTTATCAAAAGAAAAACCATGTCCTTCTCCAAAATTTCAGACATGTGAAAGATAGGGATTTTCATAGTTGCAATCTGCCCCTGCAGCCCCCCATACCAGGCAAGTAAACCAGAAGTAAATCAGAGTACCTGCATTTAGAGGAGCTTCCAGACATCAACAGCACAGGACAAGCCCCTCATATCCTTTGTGTGGGTGCACTCAGATGTGACTGGTCTGGCTCTGTCCTTAAGGACCCTTTGTTTCTTCAGACTGACAGGCTGTATGGGTTTAGCTGTATGGATGTTGATCATTATTGACATACTTCAAAACATTCATATTTTATTAGAATATTTTTGAAATACTGCCACCAGTTTTTGCTGCAGCTTAAAAAAAAAAAAGTGCTTTTGAACAACAGGAAATTAATCAGCTCAGGAGGACACAACGTACTGAAGATTCCTCCTCCTCTGAGATGTAGCAAAAGTTTGGGAGCACATGAAAGCAAAGATTTGTAATAGAAGAAAACTCTGAATTTCAACACCCTATACTTGGCAGACTGCTTACAGTTAAACAAACTGCAGAGAAAGTGACAGGAGAACCAAGGCCATCCAATAAATGACTGGCAGGAATTACAGCCCAGCCCCAGAGTGTTGCAGTTTACTTTTCCATTCAGTAAACCACAAGCCTATGTTTGGGTCTATCAAAAGTTTAACAATAACATGTCAAAGGCACTCACTGCGTTGTAGGATGGGGAGTTTGTGAATCTCCCAAAAGCTGTAGGCCAGAAGGCAAGGTGCTGCCTGTGAGGACGTGCATGGGAAGATAAACTGCTCCTGATGCTGCAAAAACATGTACTGGCAGAGATTTAGATGTTAATCCCCAGCTAACAGGACCTGGCTGAAAAATTTAAGGAATTAATGTGGGAGGAGATTTTGTTTCAATTTAAGATGCACCTTGGTTGCAACAGCGCTGGGAAGAAGTTGTGCTGTGCCCTTGAGCAGAGTGTGCCTGGGACAGCTCCCAAAGTGGCTTAGCTCCAGTGGAACTACCTGGGCCAAGGCATCTCGTGCCTCTGGAGACAGGACTGTGCACTTGAGCCAGCGGTTTGGTGCACCCTGGAAGTGAAGGACTGGTTGCCCAAAGTTGGTGATGACTGCAGTGAGAATCCCTGAGAGCTGACCCAGCTCTCAGGGACTTCACTCACCCCCCTGAGCCCAGCCCAGGGCACACTGCACCCACCCACTGCCCAGAGCACAGCCAGGCCTAGGGCAAGCAGCAGCAGCTTGTTCTGTGCCACTGAGGGCAAGCAGCAGCAGCTCGTTCTGTGCCACTGAACAGAGTCTATGCTGCACTCCCAGCACACTGGGCAGCAGCCCAGGAGTCTCCCCTGCCCCTCCACGGGCCCAGAGAAGCCACCCTGCCCAGCTGCACTCTCCTCCCTGGCAGCTCAGAGCTCCCCCTCACATGACTGATGTGGATTTTGAGCCAATGTCAATGACAGATAGATAAAAGAAAAATATTAACTCTGATTTTTTAAGGTGAGGCTGCTATCAGTATCACGCAAGAGAATGACAAATGCTGAGGTGGCGCAGCAGAATTTTAATTATTTTTCAAATAAATACAGTGCTTATATTTATATTTGCTTATTTAACCATTAGTGAAATTTTTACATAATCATTAAAATTATTTTTCAAGGTATAGAGTATAAGAACACTCTATAGAAAAATACTTCTTTAAATAAAACATTCAAAACCATATTATTAGATGTCTGAAATGCCATAGATCTTCTTATATTTCATAATTCAAAAAGGAAAATGTTAGCAGCACAGGTATTTAATTATTCTTTCCAAGCATACATTCATTTAAATGTCTCATTTTGAGGTTTTTCCCCCCTTGGAAGACCTTCATTTTGTCTTTTAAGCCAATGAGACTTCAATAAAGGCAATGTAGAATGAAAAACACCTCTGGTTTTATTATTTTCACATATAAAATGTTTCTTACTGAAGAGTGATTTACACTTTAAAGTATGTTTATACTTAATAAAAATAAAACCAAACTGCAAATATCATGTTTGACATTTTAAGCACCTTTGGGACACCACCTTCCTTCCCCCCACCCCAAACACATTTCCAAAATCATACAGTGATTTCAAGTGCATTGATTTTTGGTTGCTCCATCTGCTACATCTTCTTGCCCCAGGTTTATGAAGACTTGCTAAATGCAATTCCCACTGATTAGGAAAGGAGTTGTTAATGCTCTGAGCTTCTAAAACAATAAAGGACAATACAAAATTTTAAACCAAATATCCAGACAGCAGAACCTGTGGGCCACTGCTGAGAACTTTGGTTATAAACCTGTTTTCTTCTCACCTGAGACACCCTCAAAATTTCCTGAGACTTGTGCCAAAAACCATGAGAGAGTAGTTAGACCCTTATCAATAGTGGGTTTTCATCCCCAGATCTGCTCTTCGATGATGTGGTTCATTTACTGTTCCAATGGAAGTAGCAAGTATGTAATATGGACTCTGTCATCCATTTCCATACAGATTTCTTAAACTCTTCTGCCAGTGGAGAAAGGAGTTGTGACTGACAAGACACAGCTGTGATTTACAGGACCAAGGGCTGTACCCATCATTCTGGATGGCAAGAAGGGAACAAAACTAACCACTGGGGCATTTTAGTTCCATGTGCAAACCAATATGGTCCTTCCAAAAACAGATCAAATCTGTAAAGTTCTATTTTTTGTCCACCATTGCTCAGACTCTGTACTCCTGCTCCTTTGTGAACCACAACAAGAAGGAACAAACAGATTATTTCTCAGAAAAGTACTATTGCAGAGACAGCCACAATGCTGCCCTTCTCATCCTGTCTTGCCTGATGGAGGGAGAGATGGAGCATAGAACCACAGAATGGTTTGGGTTGGAAGGGACTTCAAAGACCATTTAGCTCCAACCTCCCTGTTGTGGAGTTCTGTTCACTAGACCAGATTGCTCAAAGACCCAACCAACCTAGCCTTGAATCCTTCCAGGGATGAGGCATCCATAACTTTTCTGGGCAGCCTGTCCCAGAGCCTCACCACCCTCACAGTAAAGCATTTCTTCCTAATACCTAATATAAATCTGCCCTCTTGCATTCTACAGCCATTGCCCCTTGCCCCATGCAGCTTTCCTGTAGGGCCCCTTCAGGTACTGGAAGGTGCTGTAAGGTCTTCCAGAGCTGAAGTTAAATTCTGCCCAAATGAAAAGGCACAACTGTGTTGTGTGCACATTCAGAAGAGGGCCTGAACTTCTCTTACATTTCTTGCCATCCCACTGTTAGATTATTAGTTGCTCTCTGCCTGTAGTGATAAAAATGGTATTTAGGTCAATGTGTTCTTTGTTAATTGCATTAGCCATGTGCCTAAGACTTAGGCTTCCTCTTCTCCCTGCACTGCCTTTGGCTATTAACATGTGGTCTTTAAATATATGTCACTATTAACAGTGTACTTAATCTGTCAGGTGAGATGGATAGAGTCTGTTTTAGACAGACTAAGATAATCAGTGGAATGCTATTTACAAAATTCACATGGGTACTGAGACCCCTTTTTATACAGAAACACGAACCAGTTGCTACTTTTTATACTGAGCCTCCAAAAGCAGAGGGAAGAAATACATTTGTGTTCTGTTTATGAGCTCTAATCATACTCAATACTTTCTTTCAATTTCTGCAAAATATTTTGGAATTATATTTTGCAAATAGGGTCATTTTCCCTTGGGAAAAAAATTAATATTATATTGCCTTTTTTCTTCCAAGGGTTTTTCTGTCTGTGTTTAAATCACCTTCTATTTCCTCATGTGGTAGCAAAGATCAGAAGTGTGTTCAACTCCAGACACATGTATACACCTCCTGAAGCAGATTTAGCAAACAGAAAACTGCTTCTGGCTTGGAAACAGAAAATTTCTGTACTTGTAATGTGGCTAAGTCCAGTAGAAGGAGCTGCATTACTTCAACAATGGGCATCAAAATCAAAAGACCTTTGAGAGGTCTATATTCAGATGTAAAGAGAAATGCCTTCTCCCTCTTTGTTTATGGAATATCATTGGATTCTACAAACTAGCTAAAATCCAGGCAGCCAGCTGATAATGAATTGAGGAATTCCAACACCAGCAGAGACTAAGAGCTTCCCTTAGCTAAACTAAAGTTTTGAGTTTAACTTTTTTTTTCCCCAAAGACATTTACTACATTTTGAGCAGGAAATAAATAAATATGCTGAAACTACTTGCTAACTGTTCAGCTTTGAAAGATAACATTTGCTGTGGAAGCCTCAAGGCTGGGGCTCTGTAGAATCCTTGTCAGAGGCCCTGGTGCCCCCCGCGCTGTGCCCGTCACCGCTCGGTCCAGGCGGTCGTGGGGTACCGTTCCAAGAGCGCATTCCGCAGCTGGGCTGTGTGGATCTTGTCTCTGGTCTCCACAGTGCAGATCACCTGCAAAAACAATTAGGACCATTCCTGATGGCATGGCAGCAATCTCAGACAAAGTCATTTCCAACTTAAACCTAGAATACACTCATAAAAACAAGCAGTTCAAAATAAAAACTCTGGCCCTCACATCTGCCGTCTATACAGGTAAGAAAACTGACATTGCAGACATCTGGGGCTCTTCCAGCCCTTCTGCATGACCATAGAGCCTTCCAAAACCCTACTTTATTGCCTTCAAAGTTTAAATAAGACAGACTGATACTCTGCTGGCTCTTGGGCCAGGTACTTCTGTGCTCTTGGCCTCCCTGAAGACATCTGTTAGTAGCTTCTCTTTTCCTTTCCCTGGGGTATGTACGTGGCATTGCTGCCACCTCACCCACCTCCGACTCTTACCTCACCACATTTCTGTATTTCTTGCAAGTGTTTGTTCCATCCTCAAGCTTTTTGTATTCTCCTTCTCTTGTCTGTCGTGGAGTTATCCCCCAGTTCTTTATCATCTCTGCAGTATTTTGGCTGCTTTTACTTCTCACACACCTTCTTGCTTCATTCTGTTTTCTGTTTGCTTATTGCATCACTTCTAGATTTTTTTTATGATTGTTCTGCTGCTAAATAAAACAACCTGGGCAAAACCAGTCTTGATAGGTTTTTTTATTTCTTCACTTGTGTCCACAGGTACTATTGAAATCCTGTCATGTAGCCACTAAAGATAATAACTCCAATGGCATTTTTCAATTTTTCTATAATCTCTCTTTTTTGCATACTCACATCTCTGCCCCATCATTTGAAAGCCTGGGCACTAGCAAAGACGAGGCACCAAAGTAAAGGTTGCAGAAGGAAAATTATACTTCACAATTTGAGACTCCTAACTTCATTACTGATAGTCCTGCTGGAATAATCACTGGTGTTGAAAGTGCCACATGGGAAGAAGACCTCATAGAAACATGAAAATCTAGCAAGGAAAGGACCCAAGCTGAGTCACGGTGCAACTACAGGGAGTTCATTGTAACAGGCAAATCTACAGAGCACAGAGAAACACTGAGCCATGATAACCTGATAGTGGGCTGCTCCAGACATGCCCTGTCAAAATGTTCCTGTCAGAGCTGCATCCCTTTTAGAAAGCAACAAGGCAAAAAATACTCTAATTTGTTTACAAGGTCATTTCTAAATAAGAACTTCGAATTAGTGTATTCTGGAACTGTCTTCAAATAACACTAAACCTTTAGCAAAACTGTTGAATAAAAATATAAAACACTAACACTCCAAGTTAATCTAAATAGCCACAGCTCACTTAATTAGAAAACTGGCTACAGCTTCTCAAATATCCAACATTAAATAAACCACAATTCTGATCTGGTCCTGTAATTCTTTGCCTCTTGTGCTGCACATAGTTCTATTTGTTTGGTTCTTTGGAATGCAAATTAGGTGCTAATTTCTTTCTTCTTCAAAAAAGTGGGATTTAATCTCAAGAAAAAGATTGTTATAGAGGACAAGTAATAATGAGGAAAGGGGAGAGAATACAATGATTGGGAAAAGCATCTGAGAGTGCCAATGTACCAAGCACCCATTATCCATTCCCTGGTTCATACCAAATCCCTAAAGCTTTGCAATCATATCTTCAAGGGGACACATGCATCTCATGGAGACACATGGAGTCTGTAATTAGAAAAAAGAAAGATTTTTCCTCTTCCATAGTAATCATGCCTGTTTTGTCCTGAGTAAATAAATTGCTGCTCTTGGAACTAGCCTGGATGTGACAGATTCAGCCCTGAATGTCTGGTAGCAAGCTGTTACTCTGCCCTGGGAGCAAGCATGGGGAAGCATTTTGATTTATGGCTAATTATCCTCTTTGGCCTTTCCTTTCTGCTCATGATGGAAACCAGGCAGACCTCACTAGACTGGAGGCAGAGAGCTTGTGAACAGGTTGGATAAACACTGTCATGTTGTTCTAAGCACCACAGCCAGCAGCTGATATGGGAGATACTCTGCTGCAGTGTATCATAAAAGTACCAACAGCAACAGCAGTGATAACAAACAACTCCAGAAATTCACCTGATTTTTCACAGTTGTCAAAGAGAGGAATAGAGAACATCTGGTTCCAGCAGGAGTGAAAAGAGAGAATCACACACCATCTCAGGGCAGCTACAGATCTCAGCAGCAAGGAAGGCAGCAATTTACTTGCTTAGATTAAACCAATTTACACTGCAATTATACTTGCACAAACTGCTCTCTCTTGTTTGCTTCACCTGAGACACATAATTTACACGAGTGTCCAACAGAGCAACCCTCACATTCACAGGGAGTTTCTGAGGTTATGTTTGATGTGGGAGGCAGAAGCACCCCAGTACCACCCGCTGTAGGAGGTTGCATAACTATCAATGACCTAAGAACAAGTGCCCCAAAAGGGTCTTAATTTAAGAATAAATGACAGAACCTATTGCCTGATCTTTCTTGTACACCAGACAAGGTAACTTATGATGACCAGAGAAAAATTTACCTGAAACTTATTTCATATTGATAAGCCCTCAGAACTACACACGGGATTTTTGAACCTGCAGGGCTCTTATTGGCTGTGGGGCCAGCTGTACACAGCACATCTTTCTTTTCTGTGCATCAAAACCCCCACAAAACCAGCAATAACACAGTGCACTTTATGAATTTCTCTCCTACATATTATATCTTCACTGGATTAATTAATTAAATAATTGTCTGGTCCAGTAAGACCATTAAAATAACCAGCCAGATAGATCTTTTACTGCATTTAAAGTTCCATTCCCTGTGACAGGTGATCTAAAGATACATTTCAGCCAAAGGCTTCAGTCAGACTGTAAGTTTTTTTCAGAGCAGGCCTACAAGTAATTAAAGACAGAAGAGATTTCACTGAATATTGATGGCTTGTGGGGTTTGTTTAATGACTGAAAATAACTAAGGAAGCACAACTGAGGCTAAAAAAAAAAAAAAAAGGAAAAATTGATTACAAGTTATTGCTGTGCAACACCAAAATTCAGACGCATAAATCCAAATACTCTTAGGAATTACACTGATTTCAAAGAGAGGAAATTTCCTAACTTCACAAAAGGAAGAAATTTGCAAAGTTCTGTGCTGAATAGAGTGGGCACCTCTACTCCCTTTTAACTGCAAGTTCTCATACAGGAGGCACTTTGCCTTTTAGATAATATTTTCCTAGATTTTAAAATCAATTTGGTGTGCCTCTCAGCTCCCCGATGCCTACTATCTGTAGGCTGTGTGTGCAAATAAAAATAGTGGGTGGACACGCTGAGCCAATGTTAGAGAGCAGAGGAAACGTGAGTAGTACTGCTGAATCAAGAGTTTTCAGTCTTGTGCTTTTCCAGGCTCCATGTAAAGCTAATCCTAAGTAACTAGTGCAGTTCTTTATGTCTGTGAATCACCCATTGAACCTTCGTGTCCTGCTTCTTTAATTCTAGAAATCATACTCATCATCTTAAGCTGTTGTTGGATTTGCATGGCTTAGTGTTCATGATACACTGCATTCAGCAACATTATAGGTTTGTTTGCATGAAAGCCACTAGAGATAAGAGTGAAAACTTAATTTATATACACTGGTTTCTGCTCTATATTTAGAAAAAGGGGTTTCTTTTTTAAAAAATCTACAACTGGGCAATTTTCTGAATTATTTGGTAAGCACCCAGTGTAGATTACTTCACATTACACATTATTTGATAACAGCAACTCAGTTGATAGTTTGGGGATCAGCTGCCAGATTGTCCCCAAGGTCAGAGCAATGGAATGCCTGAGAAAGAGTGCAGCAGCTGTCAGCTGGTTGTGCAACCTGAGCCCTTATCTTTTGGCAATTGGTGCATTCGGGTGGGTGAGCACCAGCAGGAACAAGCTACCACCACATTATGTAAGGCAGCTAATGATCCAACAGGAGCACTCAGACCCTCCCCAGAGCCAGGCTCTCATTCTCCAGCTGGGCCAGGACACCCCGTGCCACAGTCTGCTGTGGAAAGCCATTAAAGAACACGACTGAATTCTTCTGGATGGCCTCAGGAGAAACAGTGTTGAACTTCCCACTCTCAGTGTCTCCACTTTGCAGCTGGGGAATGGAACATGGAAACAGAGCCCTGCCCAGGGCTATGCAGGAAATGCTTTGGGAATGATGGCATCCTTCTGCACATCTTAGCTGTACAGCTGCCTGCTCCTATGTATTTGCTTCACAGGGCAATAACAGGCAATATGTTGGCAACTGGGGACTCTAATCCAAAATATTCCCTTCCATCCTTTACAAAATGCAAGTTGGCTCAAACAAATTTATTCAAATTGACCAGAGCAGACTAAAATAATTTATTGAGTTCTGGCCTGAGGTGAATCAAATGTATGAGAAAAACAGGTACTACACCACACAAAGCCAGGTCTTTCAGCACCACTGGGAGAACGTGTAATGTTATTGAAAAGAAAAGGAAATATCTGATTTATGATTTAGCATTTTTGTGTACAGACAATAGGGAGAAGTAATGTGGTGGATGTTCTTTTTACAGCTGATCTCTTCCAAGTTCTTCAAAACCACAGCATAGTGAAGCTCCCAAGAGGTCTGAAGGGAACAGACCAGACAACCCATAATGCCAGACAGGAGTGAGCTCAGAGGGAGCTACAGTGCAAAAACCACCCACTGAGAAGCTGCTGGGGCTATTCAAGACCTTACAGAACCTTCCTGGACCTGCCAGTTTGATCATGCTGTAGTTTCAGCAGTGAGAAGACTTCTCTACAAAATTAATGAGCTCAAAGATATTTTGTTTCAAGTACGTTGCCTGAGTCCAAAAATTATACACTTACTAAGCAGGCAAGATGCCGATCCACTTCATAGCAGAGAATGTCCTTACCTTATTAACTTGCTTATTGATTTTGCTCATTGACTTCTCTCTGAGCCAATAGTAATATCAAATTAAAGGTTCTTAAATGGTTTTAAAGAGGTTTACATATGGAAGCAATTTAAGTGATAAATTGTCCCAGTTGAATCTGAAGAATATTACTGATGGAGAACAGAGAAAGTCCACAGAAGCAAGTTGTAGCTTCCTCCTATGAATTGGGTAGACCTTTAGATATCTGTGTCCACTTAACTGGTGATATCAGATGATTTTTTCATTAGCTCTGATCTTTTTTTCTGTCTAGATATTCCCAGTCATCTAACCTCCTTCAACAGCTATAAAATGTGAAGCCTACCAGGCTGGTTATTTGTCTGATTTGCTAAGAGTTATCTATTTCAATATAGGGACTTTGGAAGTAGTTTCCTAACCAGTCAGGTAAGACTGAATTAGGGTGTAGTCCTCTGTGAGAAAGAAATCCAGAATGAGTCACAAGGGAAGAGAATCTAAACTGGAGGTATGAGCAGGCAGAATCCTAAAGAAACTCCTGTAATATCCCAAGGAACACAAGCAGCTGATCCCTCTGCACAAGGCACTTCTTACTCTAATACAGACATATTCATTTCTTTTTTTTTAGTAAAAAAACCCCAAAACCTCTTATTTTTGCCAGTAAAATATTTCAAAATGTTTTTTCCAGAAGTGTAGTTTGAACATAAAATTTCATTTTAGAAAGTCCTTACTTTTTCATGAAATCAGACTATCAGCAAGGATCTTCCCACAGCGAGTTCCAAGTGTGCGCTTGAACAAACACTAACCCAGAAAGGCATTTCACCAGAATGAAAAAACCTAAACAAAGCAGCTCTATCACCCTGATAAGTGACTAGAAGCCAAGTTTCTCTTCCTTAGAAATAAAAGGGTAAATATAAAAAGATGATTAAATACTGAGACAATAATCTTGATGGGACAGATTTCATGTTTCAAATCAGCATCTATGTTCACTGCTCCGTTCTGTCAAACACCTAATGCATAGCCACAGTCAAAAGTACACACTAAAGTCAGAATGAGATGGGTATAGCTGTAATGCCTTTCTTGTTATTACTGCCAGTGCAACACAAGGTGGTAATTTTTGTTCTTGATCCAGGTTTAATTCATGCCTTATTTTATGTGCTGTGATTTATATAACAAATGCTTAAAACAATTTGATGACACAGGTCTCTGGCTCTTAGAAACAACAAAGAAAAAAACAAAACATCCCTCACAGGTATTAGCTTTACTATGAAAATATGTATTTTTTCTTTTTCCTGGATAGAGCAAATGCATTTTGATGCTTACATATAAACTCTATATTTTACCCTTTTTGATTACATGTGTTTTAATTTTCAAAGAAAGCTTCACAATTCTCTAGATATCATCAGATAGAGCTGCCTGCAGAGGTCTATATGTCTGGGTCGCTACTTTGTACTTCACATCTAATTATCAAATAGCCTCTCCCAGACTGATTGAAAGCCATCATGCAAATCCAATATCCAATTAAATTATTCGGGGATGCAAATTCCTCCCTTCAACCTTTTTGTACAACACTGTCCGAGTCTTGAAGAGGACAGTCAGTGAAAATACACTGTGTTTAAAGTGCAGAGAATAGCACACGGCACTGTTTTCGTTCAGGGCCTGTATTTACTAAAAACCTTAAAAAACCCCCTAAGACAGTAGATTTCATTTTATTTGCTTAATAGTATTAATAAAAACTGCAAGACTCACTCCATAAAAATGGCACTGAAAACTTTATAAGAGTTACAGGTGTTATTGAATCCAGCCTTGAGTGACAAAGGTTTCCAGAGCTAAGTTAGTCACTCCAAGGGATTTATCCACCTTATGCAGTATCATGCTATCTCCAAATCACTGAGCTGGCCTATCATTACGGCACACTGCAGAACAACGTGGGTTAAGTCCTAAATGCGAGATACCTGAGAGTATTGATGATATCACGCACTACAGTGATCTTTAATCTATTTCTTCTTTATATCTGCAAGCGAAAATATTGAGCAGGCTTTTGCATCCAGGCAAGAAATTAAATTTAAAGGCCAAAATCAAAGAAATTGCTTACCCAGTAACTTTTCTGCACCCCAATTGTGAGCCTGTTTAGCAAAGATCTCTAATTTGACTTCCACCTGAGGTTTCACAAGTCAGGTTGGACCTGGACAGCAATAGCATGAAATCAGTAGGACCACACCTTTGCCAAACCAGTTGAAATAACAGATGCTCCATGAGACAAATGGTCCTTTTAAGAGACACCATTAGATGGTAACACCTCTTCACTGTTTCTGTATCCAATACTCCGCAAAGGAATAATGGCTTTCCTCTGTGCTCTTGGTGGATAAGAAACAAAACTGAGTCCCTAGTTCAAAACGAGGATTCCTTAAGAGTAAGGGTGTTCTCTACATTGCTTTAAGGCAAACATGTCAGACAATTACAGCCAGCCTACACAGCTGGCTCTTCAAGTTCTGGATGGATGCTGCAGCTTGCTCACCTCCTCCAGCACCTGCCACACATGTCAGGAAGGTTCATACCAGCTGCAGTGCAATACAACACCTGAGTACTTCACCAGGGTGTTGCAACAGCAAGTAAAACTGGTCCTGTGTTATTTATATGCCTGCTAAGTGTTTGGCAAGAAGCTGCATGACACAGAGGAAATAATCTCTGACACTGTGCACACTCCGTTGGACTTCTTCAACATAGGCATAAAGAGACAGGAAAACAGAATAAACCAGGGGAGGCCAGTACTATTAGACAAACTGAAATTGCATCTCATCTTACCTTGACAGTGAACAGCTCAGACGTCACAAATGCGCGTTCTTGTTTGATATCCAAAACTCTAGATCAAATAAGGGACACATTAGAGATCACAACAATCCCCTGTCCTCGCAAAACAGTTTCTGCAAGTGTTTGGAGAATAAGTATCTTTCCCTCTTTCTGAATTACACACAATTCTATGCTACAAAGGTGTTTTCAGACTGGAACGAAAATGAAGGAAATAAAAATTTTTCTGCAATACAACAAGAAAAAAATCTTTGATTAATTAATTACTTACAGACTTAGCTTCAGAGATGTTTGGAAACATTTCCCAATCTTTATTAATCTTTGCACTAATCTGTGATTATATTTCCCAACTATCAGTCTGATTTACCTTGCTTCTTCCCGAGCCAAAGTCTCCAGTAGCTTTGACATGTCTCCTGGGCAATCAGAAATCACAAGGGAAAATCTGCATACTCTGTTATCCAGGGTCAGGGCACGAGCTATGCACTGTTGCAGCAAATGCAATTCCAAGTTTCCACTGCAAATAACAACTGCCACTCTGAAAACAGACAGAAATAAGAGTTTTGATTAGCACTTGCCTGCATAAAGGAACTATAAATCATAAACACTGTATCAATGTCAGCCTAAGGTCTGCTAGAACCTCCCTCCCCTCAATAAGTATTACGTGTCAGAGGGCTCCTGCCTCAGTATCCATTGTGAGCAGGTAGGGGAGGCCTAGAAGTTGGCTGCATTAGTTGGTCTGAAATGTTGTTTTCATTTTGTATTTCCTGAAGATTTGAGTTTTGTTAGAGATAATTAGCTGGAGAACTGTAGGTCTAGGTTTCAAGTTTTAAGAATATGACATAATTCTCACCAAGAAGTTCTAGGTTTCAGCCTCTTACTGATCAGACAATGTGTATGTTCAAGGCTTTCTGAAACCATTGATTAAATTCATCACAACCCCAAAAAATGAGTGCAGAAATGTTTGAAGTGCAAGTGAAGAGTCACATCATTAGTCTAGGAAAATCTCTGTGTGCAGAGTCAAACCTAACCTCTTTGCATTTTCCCTTTTATTTTAGCTTACTGAAATGTGTTGCTGCTCCGTGTGTACTGTCAGCCTGTTCTGAAGAATTGCCTCAGCAGTATTTTAGTGTACAATGCTGTGCACCAGAAAATTTATTTTGTTTTGAGGGCATGTATGTTTAAATACATTCTGGACTATGACCTGAGCCAAGGCTCAATCCATTTAAGTGCTGAGTCCTCTAGCTGAGAGGCAAGGCAGCACTTAGCCACACGTTCAGTGCTAAGCACAAGGATAATCCCTCTGACTATGTGGACAGTTCTCAGGACTGGGAGGCAGGTGCCACTGGGTCACTGCAGCAGACAGCCCAGCTCCTGTCCCACCATAGACAGGGCTGGATTCCACAAGTGGAACGAGAGGAGATAACAGGCTGACAAGACAGGACACTGTCCTGGCAGGTGCGACAATGCCTCGTGGAGCTATAACTGCCTTTCCCCAGACTATCTCAGAACTGAAGAAAGGGACAAGATCTGCCAGGTCTCCAGGCTGGCATCTGTCTGGTTCAACACAATCTTACCATCTGTCTAGTCAGTCTGATGTTTCTGCCACTGATGAGCCTCTTGCCAGTTCAGGGGCAGGAACTGCCTTGTCACCCAGAGAAGGCTTTCACTGTTTCCTAGGGCCAAGGTGCTCAGTCCCATGTTTTTGCCATAGCTCCCTGTTTGCAATAGCTGCTGCTGTACCTTTTACCCTTCAACTCAGGCAGCTTCCCTGCCACCAATGCTGCAAGCCCAATGGCCCCTTCTGCATCAATCGTGGCTCGCTCGTACTCCAGCAGTCTCAGCATTGAAACGAGGATGTCCTCCTCCCTGAAAGCAAGACACTTGGGTCAAAACAAATCAAATGAGCTCCCAAAAGCAGAAGATAATACATTTATGTGTAACTGGGTTCTTGCCATCCACCCAGATACATATGACCCCAAGATGGTGTTACAGAAAGCTGTGCTGCTGGGGGTGAATGTACATCTCAGACTCATTATCATCATCCCAAACAGGATGGCTTTTTTACTAGAAATATTACCTAAATCCTAGCAGTAAGTACATTCCACAAATGTGGCCTTTGTGTGAAAATTTAGGAGAGATTTGTCTGCCTTCAAGTGTTGTAGAACACAAGGACAAGTTTTACACTCAGAGCATGACCAGGCAGTGGTGGCAGGTGACATTTTGGCCCAAGGGTCAGTTTGGACAACACTTTTAGTCATATCACTTAGTTTTAGGTAGTCCTGTGAGGATCTGGGAGTTGGACTAGATAATCCTTCATGGATGTCTTCCAAGTTGAGATACTCTGTGATTTCTATGGTATGTGAGTCTGGGTTCAAAGTCTTCAGTGCCCCTCTTGGAAGGAAAGCTACCCCATCCCCACACTCCCCCAGCCTGCATGATGGCAACTCCTGCCAACCTGCTCTCCACTGCACATGCAGAAACACCATACCCTACTGGTAGAGCACATTTTTCATATACAACAGTGTCTATCCAGTATTATTCATTTCACTGTTTTTCTTCACCTACCTCACAGCAACAACTTTATCCACCAGCTTCCCAGTCAGCTGCAAAGAATTGCTGCCAAAGCAAACTCCACTCACATCTGCAGATTTCAAAAAACAAAAATATGAAGTTGGCTGCCTTAGACATATTCAACATTTTTTCAAGTCCTAGCTGGTTTGTGCCCTTAATGACTGCAGCACAGTGCTGTTACATGACCTTAAGTTGCTTAATTATTTTCAGGTGACAGAAATGTGCTTGAATGTGGTAACGAAAGACCAAATCTCACAAGAAGATTTTGCCATTTTAGACCTCTTCAAGAAACTTCTGATACTTCACTAGTATTGCTGCAGTGTGAGAGTGACCCTGCAGCACAATGCTTTTCACAGTTCAACAAGGATTGAAGGAGAGGAGACCCAAGCATGGCACTGGGCTTGTTAGCTCCAGCAGGACAGATGGCTAAGAGTGCAGATACAGGCAGAGCTAACCAAGAGAAACTAAAAGTTTCTTACAGAACTCCCATTTAATCTAAAACTTCCAGAGACTTGAACATTAGGCAAAAAGAATGTTCTTAAATTGCTCAACTGATGAGATTTTTTGAGCAAATCATATGGAAACAACTCTACCATTTATAAACGCTTTTGTTCTGAGAATAGTTTTGTGTCTAAATATTTCAGCACTGCATATTTTCCTGCCTTTTCCCAGCTCAGTCTTTTACACAAGAGCTTTCCCATTGACTTCACTGATTTAGATGCTGCGTGTGAGCACAATGTTCAGACGAATACTCTCATATTTCTTAATATTCATGTGCACTGGAAATAGTATTTTACCCCATCAGGCTGTGGGGGAAAATGTGGCAGAATATGCTCTTACAGCATTATTCTGGCTCTTCAGAGAACTCCCTTAAAATATGTTTCAACTGAAGAAAATAATATAGTTGAAGAAATCTGTTACAACCTTTATTTTACCTCCAAAAGAATGCTGCATTTTCTCACCTCCATAGAAGTGATGATTGTTGCAGGCCTGGTCGTCAGTTGGGTGGCCAGCTTTTAAGGACTGTTGCAATACTGGGAAACTTTCAGATTCAACTCCCTGAGGAAGAGAGATGCTGTCACTTTTTTATCAAACCAGAAGTTGCCACCAAAGTAGATAGCAAAACCTACAGAAAGTTCCCCTTCAAATTAACAATTAATTTCAAGTCGCAAAACAACCGTGCTACCACTAAAATTATTCTGTGGCTTACTTAGGACTACATTTTTCCAGTAAGAGCTTATTTCAAAACACAGAACTGGATTTTATTTATTTGCTTAGGAAAAGGCTTCCCACACTTTTCTCTTAAATCCAGCCCAACTGCCAAGGGACAAGAACTTCCCTGGTTCTTACAGGGTCTTCTCTCAGGCAAAGCCCATGGGATCAGATAGTTCCTGTCCCCAGCACAGGCAGTCTCTGCAAGTGTCACTAGATACCATTGTATTTTGTAAACAGCTGTGGTGAAAGCCACCCAAATGCCATGCTTAATAGGTGAAAGGAAACTTACAATTACAGAAATATGTGGGTTGAGGTGTTTGAGTGCAGCAGCTGACCCTGCCAGCAAGCCGCAGTGGCCTCCTGCAGGGAAAATCACCGCGTCCAGCTTTGGCACCTGCTCGTACATCTCCAGCCCCACAGTCCCCAGGCCTGACAGGTACACAGCACTATCCTCCCTGGGGGAAGGAAGGAATGGCACAGATCAGCAGAGGTCACAGTTGTCAGTGCAGTAATAATTCAATCTACTACTTTGAAGACATTGTTCAGCAGAAAAAGATGAACGTGAGTGTAAATCAGCAGCACATGAGGGGAGGAGGCGATGCAACAGGTCGGTGCCATCAGGTGGACCATAGCATGCTGCTGCCTACTGGGAGAAAACTTGTGCTGCAGCCAAGTGCCTCAAAGAGTCTTCAGACTGAAGAGCACTTAACTCCTGTTGTTATCAGGTGTTCACAGAACTGGCAGGGAGAAGTCATATTTCCACTGCCATCACTTCCTTCTGCTTCATAAATTTTAAATGTTGCAGTCTAAACTACAAGCAAAGCCTCAAAAAGAAATCCCCTCTTTACTTATCAGTGGATTTAGTGTTTGTGACGAATGGAAATTTCCATGAGATTTAAGCAGTGTGTTCAACCTCATAAATATCAAAGAGATTGCTCAAGTTGTCTTTCTGCAGTCCAGGGCCAGTATCTGATGCCTTTGCATTAAGAAAAGCATTTAGTCATGCCAAAATATTCACTGGTAAAATACTTTCAGGCAAATGTAGTAAAAAGAATAGGGACAAGCAGCATAAAAAAAATTGAAGAAAACTCCACTATACAGTCACATGACTGACTTGGATCTATTTCTAAAAGCTGGTTTGCATTTTATTTACAAGTTAGCAATAATGTAAATGTAGAATTACATATAAGAAAAGAAATATGACCTCTCTGTAAATTCTGCTTTTCCTGGCAAACAGAATTATAGATCCAATGACTATACTTGATTTACTTGACCCAAGGATGTTGGGGTACTAGGAAACTGTTTTTATTACTGTTAGGCACAGAGAGGCTCAGCGTAGGAGCACAGAATTCCTGCAAGGAGGAGACCAAGGCCCTTGAGAAGTTACCTCACATATATATATATATATACATATATATATATATATATATATCAAGATACAAAAAATTCCTCAGAGCAAGGGTCTATATGACTACATAAGGATAGGATTAATGAACTTCCACTCCTGTAGCACAGGCAAACACAAAGGCAAGAAATCATAGTGGAATGAGTAACTGAATCCTTGTATTTACTGTCTTTATGAAGATACTGAAGGAGCTCTCTCCTCCTCCTTATATGTGACAAAATATATCACTGGCCTCCTGAACAATTCTGGAGATTTATTTCCAAATGAGATTCAGATCTGAGTTTGTGGAGCTACCCCTGCCATAGTTACAGGGGGTACAAGGGGACCTGCAAAAATGAACGAAGGCATGAGATATTCATTGAAGGAACAAAGTCTCTCTAACAACTGAAAACTGTCCAAATGAGACTACTCTGGGCTCTATTAGCAATTTGAATCAATATTTCAAATAATCATGTTTTACTTGCTAACATCCAGTTGAAACATCATTTCACTGATCAGCCATCAGCTTTTATAATAAAACGGGCGATTTTCTTTGCATTGTTACTGATAACTTTGGCTTTTTGAAAGTAGAAAATATATCATACACCATTGAGGCAAAATGAAGGAAGCGGGCAGATAAATCTAAAGACTGTAGACTGAAATAAGCATTTTTGAGCCAGAGCTGGAAACTTGGATATTAGCCTTCTGAAATGTGTGATACATCAGCAATCAAAGATGGGCTGTCAGGCTTTGGTTTTCCAGTGAAGTTTTGGCGTGGCAGCTGGAAGGCTCTGTTCCTATCTGTTCCAAGAAAAGGACTCAGTGGCTGTTGGATAGAGTAACAGACTAACCAGACCACAAATGATCAGGTTTGATCAGCATTAGATACGGAGTTACACAAGAAAAAAATGGGCTCTCAAGGAAGTAAGGTGTGTAATTTGACCTGCAGCAGTCTTGCCTCCCTGATTCACAAAGGAATATTTCTCACATCCTCACAGAGGCACTGAGTTAGTTATTGGCAATAGTAACATTGCATTTACGATGAGATCCTGAACCCCTATAGTTAGTAAAAATTTCATGGCACATAGGCAGCAATTAAGCAGACTAAACGGTTGAATTCCAATTTGGAAAATCACATTTCCTTCCTGGGATTCCCCAGGAAGTTGAACTGAGTAAAAAGTGTCATTCATCTATTTGAATTCTTGCAAGATCATTTTCATGACACAGTATTTTAATTGCACTCAGCAATGGGAAGAGGTGACAATGACACACCCAGCAGCAGGGCATGGCCCGTGCAGGTACAGCCAAACCCAGTCACGTAGTGCCTGCTACAGGAAGGGCAGAGTGAATTACTGGGTGAGGAGACCCAGAGACCAAATCGCTAGGGATTGTATCCAAGCCAGAATTAAGCTGAAATAAAATGCCATTTCAGAAGTTCCATTCTAACACTTGGGAGCTCAGCTGGTATTTTACAAACAGCTTTGGCAAGTGACAAGAATGCGTGTCAGACCCACACTGGAGAACACTGGCTAACCATAAAGGCACACATTACACTGGGAAATCTCTCCAGGCCTACACCTAACAAAATATTTTTCAGATATCCCATTATGAAAAACCTCACAATTGAAGTGGGGGGTTTCTTCCTTTTTTTTTTTTTAAGTGAAAAATTGCATCTGTGAGGTTTTAATTAAACACAGTCACAGATTGAACAATTTGTCTCTTGTAACCTGAAACAAATCAGAGTGCTTTAGTATCATCAATGGTAGTATATATATTTAGAGCTCCTCAGTGTTGGATGCTGAAGTTCTACACATGCATTGTCCCTGGAGCTTCATGAACCTGGAGACTATCTACCTTATGTGACTTAAATCATTATTTAGGAATGAGGGGAAGATCAAACATCAAATTACAATAAAATAATTTAGTTCTTATGTGTGAATGTGATAGTTGATGCAAGCCAGCTGGATGTTAACACATAAATTGAAAAATGGCTGACAGAAATTTGGAAATCACCAAGTCACGGAAAACTGTGGTTTTCAAAGCAGCCTAAAAGCGTTTAAAATTCATTGGGATTCAAAGCACCTCATTCCCCATGGCAAATCCCAGTGTGGGACAAGACTGCGCCCATGGTGGCACACCAGGCCCACGAACCAGCCCTGTGTGTCACTGGCTGCTGGCAGAGGAGTTGAACAGTGCACTTTGTACTATTGCCTTCCCAACCAGCTGGGAAAGAAGGGAGGATTTCCTCTGTTCTGCTCATCCTGGGATCCTCTTTCCAGGCAACACCCCTCATCATTACTGTGTTTAAGGCAGCAGTGCCTGGGAGCTGAAGGTGAACGGGCACTCCCTGCAGGAGGTGCCACACAAACACCAAGAGTGGGATGAAGCCTGCACAGAAGCAGCAATGGTAGGGGGACAATAACATTCCAGCCACGGTATCAGAGGGACCACTTAATGGTTCACCCCTCTGTGCTTTTGGAAATCTTTCTTGAAGAAACGTAAAGAAAGAAGGGGGTGAGGGGGTGGAACTGCATAAGAGGCTACAGAGATTAAAGAGAAAAGGGAAAAGGTATGAGTTCTAAGCATTTTTGCCTGCCTTATTTATGTTTTTGTTAGATCTGCCTTGTCCAGTGACCTCAAATAGTTGAAATTTAGATTTATGCTCATCCTTAGCTGCTTTAAATGTATGTGTGAAATAGCCTCTTAATCATCTTTTTTTCAAGGCACTATCAGTTTTGTGCCTCACACCAGATATGTGAAAATCTTAGAGCATTAACCTTCTCTTGCTCCACATCATCCCACTGAATCCTTTGCATTAAAGATTAACTTTTACCCACCTAACTTCAAACAGAGAGACCAGAAATGAACACTAGCCTAAATGCTTTCTGGCAGAGTTACTAAAGAATTAACCTATAGCCACTATCATATTAGCCCACAGAAATCCCTAATCACAGAGTGTGCCTAATTTAGGGGCAGAGAAGAGAGTTTCATTTTGGTCTCCATCCCCAGTTGTTACAGAAAGACATGACTTGTGCCTGGGAACACGTAACTGTCCATATTCCAGGAAAGAGGAGCATTTTGGTGAGCTGTGATAACATTTTAATGGAACTAATTGTTTGTGCAGAGCTGTGCAAGGATCTAATCAGATCTTTCCAATGTGCCTGGCTTTCACTTACTCCTCGAGGTAGAGGTAGCCGTTCTCCTGGGCCAGCCTCCTGGCGTGCACCTGGGAATCCTTGGCTGTGGGGCCGTAGGAGATGACCATGGCCCCGTAGTCGCGGCACGTTTTCACCCTGGCCGGAGCCGTGCAGGTGGGCAGGATGACAAACACGGGAATGTGGAGCTCTGAGGCATGGTAAGCAACAGCCATGGAGAAGTTACTGTCTGAGGCCACGATCACCCCTTTTCTTTGCTGCTCCTAAAAAACAGAGTTGTTTATTGCACATTATACAGTGTCATGTAGTTGTCCCATATGATCCCGGGTCATTCTAATGATCTGACTTCCTTTTCTCCCTTTACTAGCTGATCGAATTGTGATGTTATGGTACACTACATGCATGGCTGGTGTGATCTCAGGATTTACACACAAAGCTAAAACAGTACAAGATCAATCCCTGTGCCTGCATTCCCCTGGGTTCAATTCTTCTTCCATGGGAAAGAGCTGAAAAACTTCAAGTGATCACAGAAGACCTGATAGCTGGTCCCTCAGAGCTTATATCTCTGCTCTGCCTGTATGAAATGATTTCATTTCAGGCTTCCTTTTAATAGAAGATTTCATTTATATTATTACGAAAGGCAGGAATAACCACTGCTCTGGGCTGCTGTCTCATGCCTATTGTAACAATTACTTCTGCAGAGACTCCTATGACAATGGCAGTAACCTCCTATGACAAATGATCAACAAGCTATTCACGTAAGAAAACTGAAATTCATTACAAAATCAGTTGGTGATCTAGATCTTTGTCATCATTCATTGCAATTTAATTTCATCATCACTCATCAGTTTGATGGTTTCAACATCAACATAAAAACACATAAAAACACTTGCATCTTAATGGCACAGGAAAATGCCAATGTTTCTATTTTGCAAGCTTTTGTTTCAAATATTTTTAAGAATTTCACCAGTAGATCAGCCAATTGTAAATAAAGTTATATTTTACATTCAGACCTATCTCTGTTTGCATGCTGTGTTCAGTACAATGACTCTAAGACGAGAAACAGTGTGATTCCATGGAGATTAGAGGTAAATTTATCTTCAACTGTGGTCCATTTTCATGAAGCAGAACTAATCTACTTCTTTTTAAACCCTGACATTTTTCTATACCTGAGGCAATGACATCAGAAGGTAAAGTACACCTCGCTCCTTCACAGACCCCGTGTACTGGAGGAACTCCTTCTTCAGGTAGATGTCCATTCCATACTGCTTGGATAGCCTAGAATACTGGAGTAGATAAATATTATTATGTCAATATATCTACTACTAAGAGAAATCTTCCACACCCCTTCAGCTGCCTGTTGAAGTATGAATTCTACTGCTGTATATGAGCTCTAAAAAGTAAAATTCATCTTCTGGTTCTTTATCTATTCACAACAGTGTGTTGTTACCTACCAGGTCCTTCTGCTTTATGGAAGTGATTTTCAAACTCACAGCAGTGAAATATGGACCACATGCCATTAAGAACTCTGAAAATAGCACTTGCTTTGGATCTTAGCTGTTCAAACACAGACATTAAAATAAATATTTTTAATTATCTCAAAACCCATGCTTCCAGCACTTGCCAGAACTGGATATTGAACACCCAAAAAATAAGGTCATCATCTAATATATACAAAAGCCATCAGAAAATACCTCCTTATGGCTCTGCTAGGGTTTCTGCCACTGATTCACTACTGAGTGTTGTCTATTTTGCATCCTAAGGTCAGTAGAATATTAGTAAAGACATTTCTTACTCATAGAAAAATGGAAACAATAAAAACCAATTTCCCAGGACTGTGAGTGTAAGCAGCAGCTGTTTGGAAAAGCTTAGTGTTTGGAACAGAAATGATGCCTGAGCTGAGGCGAGCTAGCAAGCACATTACATGGGCTGCAATGCCCAAGTACACTATTTTTAAAAATTTTAATGTCAAATATTTATTAAGCTTTATAATAAGACATTCCCAGCATGCATCAACATATTAATTTCCTATTACCATATTCATGAAACCAAGAGTTTTATACAAGATAAGTTGTGAAACAGAGCTGCAGTAAGCCTGTGGGTGCCAGCTCCCCAGGCTTACTGCAGCTCTATTTCAGAATTGGCTCCACCTCCTCTATTGGCTGCCAAAGCAAATGAGGCCCTGGTGATTTAGGGGATCAACTCCTCATTTAGGTAAGTCATGAAGTGAGACAGATCCAAAAACAGCATGACAAAATATTTATCTCAAGCAATATCTGGGGGTGTCATACATACAATGTATGGTGCATACACTACTACATACTGACATGTTTTTCAGATTGTGGGATTTTCCAGGTGAATCTATATAAACTAAATAGATCTGAAACAGATACTTGCTTTAAAGTATACAGTCAAACTACATGTTTCAGGTGAACGTTTCAAGGCTTTTTAGTGGATTTCCAAGAACGTGTTAAATTCCTCACCCATAGGTGGGGCCAGATTCTCTATTTTGCTTCTGAAAATCCTGACATAAGAGCTACTACTTGTTGCTCCTTTGTAAATCTGGCAGCAGAAACTGAAACAATGGAAAGTGCTTAGCACACTAACAGGATAATAGTTTCTATCCCAAACATCCTAATCTATGGAGAATTCCTATGCAAAACAGAACAAGAACACCCTAAAAGAAATGCTACTAGTGCTTCACATACCATACTTGTTTTTGTAGAGCATCCTGCATTCTAGAGCAAACAATCAGAAAAAGGATTTAAGGACATGAATCCTGTGCCTAACAAAGTTGCTAAGTCTCCTATATTTAAAACTGTGTCATTAAGTCATGCTTTCCCACAGGGGTGGTGTACTTTAGATTGATATTTATCTTTAATTTTGATACTCAGGATTTTAATTCTTTAGGTTATCCTTTTTGTCTTCCTTTAACTGAGGATTTTTTAATATAGCCTAAATATAGCAATTACTTCTAACAAAGCAGGCATCAGTGCTACTTGCAGTTGAACTGACCTGACGTGTGACCTCCTAAGACTCATTGAACCAGCCTGTAAGATTTCCTTTTAGTCACTGTGATCTTATCTAAGGACTACAGATATCATGTCTAAGTACAACACACAGCACAGCCTCCCTCTGGCATCCACAAAGCTAACACAACACAACCCTTACAGCTCCTTCATCAGTGGCCAAACCAGGTGTCCAACTTGATGTCAGTTCCTAGATTTCTTGTGTTACCTCTTTGACATGTTACAATCCACTCATGGTGCCAGATCTCAGCTCCAAGGCAAACTCCTGCCTAAGGAACCAAGATGCTCCATCCATGGTTTTACCTGCAGATCAGGAATCACCCTGCAAAGTGTTTCTCCCTTCAACTAACTAAATGGATTAATAGCCACACTCACTTTTTTAGTCTAAACAAACGTCCTTGAAAGGGGCTCTTACCTCTACACGTTGAGTTAAAATAAAGGTTCTGTGTTTTTCTTGACACCACTCTGCTGCTGAAACAATGCATGAAGTTCACTAATAACTTCTGCAGGAACATTACTTTAAATAACAACAGTCATGGGCTATTTTCACACTAAAATATACAAGTTTTTACATGGATATAGGTTTTCCACTATTCTGATAATTTTGAAGCATAGTTCATTAAAAAAGACTAAAGCAAGTGAGACTGTTTAGCTTGAAACAGTAAAGGCAGAAAGGGGATACAACGGGGTTACATAAATGTGCCAGAGACACCCAGGAGAAAGGAGCTATTTAAGTTGAGGGGTGTCATGGTTTAACCTCAGCTGGCAACTCAATATCATCCTACCACTTGCTCATTTCCCTGCCTGTGTGCTCTGGGGGAGATGAGAATTGGAAGGGTAGAAGTGAGAAATCTCATAGGCTGGGATAAGAACAGTTAGTAAGAATAAATAAATAAGTAACAACAATGTAATTAAAAGGAAAATAACAAAGAGAGATAAATAAGACCCAAGAAAGACAGCCTATGCAATTGAAAACAATTGCTCACCAACAACCAGCTGATGACCAGCCAGGCCATGAGCCACAGGCTCCCAGCCAACTTTTCCCCTAATTTTATTGCTGAGCAAGGTGTCATATGGTATAGAATGTCCCTTT
Source organism: Irena cyanogastra (assembly GCA_013397155.1). Taxonomy (NCBI): domain Eukaryota; kingdom Metazoa; phylum Chordata; class Aves; order Passeriformes; family Irenidae; genus Irena; species Irena cyanogastra. Next base: position 787,151 of record VWZV01003307.1, read on the forward strand.
GGTCAGCTGGGGTCAGCAGTTCCAGCTGTGACCCCCCTCAACTCCTTGTATCTCCCCAGTCTTCTCACTGGTGGGATGGAGTGAGGAAGAGAAAATGCCTTGACTCTGTGTAAGAACTGCTCAACAGTAACAAAAACATCTGTCTTATCAACAATAGTTTCATCACAAATCCAAAACACTGCCCCATACCAGCTAAATTAACTCTACCCTAGCCAAAACTTCCCTGCATTCCAGCCAAATCTTTTGTGTCATCTTACAGCCCCAAACTGTCTTGTACCATGTCCTTTGATACAAGACACCCTTCTTCAGTAATGTGTTACAAAAAGCACAGCTGTCCTCATTTTGGGAATGCTAGGCTAAAAAACCCACACTGGAAGTAGTTATGATGACTTTGGAGCAGCAGGCATCACGTGGGAACAAGGACAATTGCTGCACCTTGAGGACCCCACCACTTCACTCCAGGGACTGCTAACCACAAGCAGATTGTCCTTGCCCTGTGCATGCCAGAAAAAAAATCCACAAGGATTCATTGAGAGTGTGATTTGAGACTGCTGCTAGGAATTGCCATTTGGCAAAGACACTCCTTTTACCCACCAAAAGGAAAAGACATTACCCAGAGAGCCCAGAGTAGCCTGCTTGAAGAGCTCCAACAGTAGAAAAACACTATGAAAAGGTATAGAAATAGAGTACAGCTTGCCATTGAACTTCTCTCATACTTTAGCAGACCTTGTACATTGATGGGGCATTTCAGTAATTTCTACACCAAGACAGATGGACAGGTGCACATGTTTGTGTGCATCCTTATTTTGTTGAAGACACCTGTGGCAGAAATACCTGGTTACAGAACATATCCAGCCCTTCCTGGGTGGCCTGACTGAGAAGGCAAATCTGTACCTTCAAACCCTCCAAATATGAGGGCTGGTTCCAAACCAGACCCTCTCACAAGAGTGCTTATCCAAACACTGGGAGTCTGCCACCTCCAACTCAGGTTCCTTGTAGCAGGAGTTTTTCACTGGGAGAATAATACCACTGTGCATTAAGTCTATGCCTAATGTGGTTTATCCTTTGTTTACAGGTCACTGCAATCTTTGAGGATTTAGGTTAGTATAAACAGATAAGAAGAAAATTATTATTGACAGTTAAATACAATTAATATGAACATGAGTCTTCTGACACAGATCTATCTGCTGCAATTTACACACACCCTTTCTTCATTTCTAATAAACTTTCATAAGGAACATGGAAAGAAACATTTAGAGAATGCAAAACCATAAAGATTTCCCTACCATGCAGGGGGTTTTCTGAACACCACACTGGATTTTGAAGGCTGCTGCACTAATGTCTTCAAATCGAATCAGCTTGTTACAGCTTGCCAGGCTGGTCCTACTGCTTGGCTGAGGGATGCAGGAAAGGGCATCCCTAAGTAACTCCTCATTTCGGCTCACTATCTTCATTTCCCAGGTCTTCACATCCCCGTTCAGGTAATCCTCCTCACCAAAATCCTTCAGTCTCTCGGGATTGATGGAGGGTGGCTTCTGGCCAATAAGGCCATTTCTTACAGGCACATCCTTACAGCAGTGAAGATCACAAACTGCTGGGATATCTTGTTTCTTTATTTTATTGTCATCCCTGAAAACAAATAAAAGAAACTTGTTAGAAAGGCTTGGATGATTAAAGGCTTGATATTTAGCATTTCAGAAGGATGCACTCAGTTGCTCTTTGCAAGCCAACAGGCAGAGTTGTTACCGCCATATTACCTACCTACTGTAACTTTCTAGCTGTTAGAAAAGCCACAAATTACCCAACATGTGGGCACACTGTGAAACTGTCCTACTCAAGAAACTAAGAAATATACGATCTGTGTTGTCTGGACAGAAAGACCTTCCTTAGTACTCAGTATTCAACTGGCAATGATCCTAGTCCAGTGCTTCCAAAAATTTTGGAATAACTGGAACTGTATTTTCTGCACACAATTCTAGCTTTTTCAAAAAAGGCAAGCAGCTACTGCAGACCATTCCCATAAACTATTAATAGTAGTAACAAATGCCACTACGTTGTACACAAGAGGTCTGCTCTCTGCCCTTGCATACTTGCAGAGCATACTCTTGACAGCCATCAACTGCCTTGTGATAGGAAGGAAATTACTTTGATAAGGGATAACAATTATATCCTCCTACAGAGCTAAAGAATTAGGTCTTCTGATCTGTGGGTAAACAATACATGGGTAAATATCTGTGTAGATATGGTAGAAACGTGGTGGCACAAAAAATCTCCTTCCCCAAGAAACTTCAGAGAGACAACACTGCTAGAAAAACATGCTGGATTTGCTGCCTTCAGCTGCCTGACTCCATGGCCCATAGAGTTCAGTTCGCAAGGAACAATGTACTGTAGAACAGGATTTTGCAGTCCTATTAACAGATAAATGCAAAACTTCTAGGAATTCTTGGAATTTGGAGACTGCTATGGGGAAAGGGAGCATTAAGCAAAAGACCAGTGACTTGGAAAAGAGCTGATACCACCCCTGGTTTGTGGCTGTGATTAGACAGATGGTCTAAGCTCCTCTACATGACTCACTATCGATCTATTTGGAGGAAACGCTTTTCTAAAAACAAATGTGTTAAATTATGTCAGAGAGTCCAGCATTATCTCCAACAAAAAATATTTACCTTTTTCCTAAAATAATTTGGGTCTAAGTTTTGCAGTTATTCATCAACAGGACTACCTAAAGCACATTTTACACCAGTGATCAACACCATAATATGCTTTGTAGCAACTTCCAAAAGAATTTTTAAATATTTAGAAACATCTGCTTCTTGAGCAGTTGCCCACTTTGGGCAGTATAATCCATTTCCTTAATGGTATCAATAATCTGTGCCAGTAGCTCTGGCTCCTATTTACGCTTCCAATTTTTCCACTGAGGAATTCGCATAACAATATGGGCAACATAAAAGGTTTTATTATTAGAATCAATAATATACCATAGCATCAATCATTCTGTATATCTTTACAGGAGAAAATTTTTGCAGCAAGATCTCTTTCTAAAATTAATAAGAACACTAATTTTCTATGATAAATGAAGTATCTGCACGTCTGCAACCTTTTTATGCCAAAACTTGTGATCTAAAGCATTTTCCCAATACTGTATCTTAAAGCTGATACAGCCTAACAGCAGGTGTTCTGCTTTCAAATAGATAACTCATGAAGTAGCTCTGTTCTATACTTTTCTGCATCTCTGCTCCATTGGGGTTAGGCAGCTGGAACACTTCATAAAGATGTTAAGCTTCCAGTGTTAGCTCAGGTGCACATTAGCCTGCTTAATGCAAAGCTGAGAACCAGATCAGCCTGCCTACCTGTGAACTTGTTACAGCACAGCCCCCAAAACCAACAGCAGCATCCAAAAGGCCACAGCACCGTTAGAGTTCATTCCATACCTCTCCCTTCCAAAAAAATATTTTCCATATCACAGACTCCCACAACCACTCCAAAAGGAAGAACAGATACGTCTTATTACTGAACATATTGTCTAAAATGTTTAGCAAGCATTAGCAATTAATTATGTTCTCACACCGGAAATGGTTTATAGGGGTTTATGTCGGGTAAAAAAAATAGGCTGATCAAAAATTTGTGATTTTATGGGTCAAATTTTTTATCCAACTGGCATTTGAGATGGAAAAACAATTCTCATTTCTCATTGCATCTGCTGCAATCAAAAAGTCTATAAAAACCAGCCCAAGATGACCACAAGAAGTTTATTGATGGAGCAAGATTCTGTGAGAAAGTAGAAGTGCATGGTAATGCCTCACCACACTAGTGCCATCAAATATTTGTATCTGCAAATAGAAAGATTAAAATGGCATATAGATTTTTTGCCCTAGTCTTAGGTTTCCCTTTTTTGGCAGAAAAAAAGGAGGGAAGTAAATCATATTCTTAGTCCTTGACGTGAAGTACCACTCTCATGACCAGTGAGTACCTGTCCAGGACTCCAAGGTGTTGGAGACAACACCTTGTGACCACTTGAAAAAGAAACAGAAATCAAACAGATGTAAAATATGTATAGGCTTTTCAGGCTTGAGCTAGGTTTCGAGCACATCTGAATTGTTACCATCTCAATATTTAATATGAAAACTATCATATATTTGCATCTGAAAAGTCAGCAACCTCTTTATCAAGGGGATATCATTCTATTATGTATATATATATATGTATTGTATGTATTTGTTTCAGAATAACTTCTATTCTTCATCTACACCTACGTGTTTCATTTACATTAAAGAATGACATTTTCCCATAATGAGCCCACCTGGACGTGCCACAGACCCTCCTAGAGGTCTCAAACTCCCAAGGCAAACAGTGGGCTGAGTTTTGATCACATATCACAAATGGGCAACTAATGACCCTGTTGGGTCAAAAGGATTTCTTGCCTCAAAAGCATTCCATATGCTTGGCAGAGACCTATATGGATTTCTTTTACAGGAACAGCCAAAGCAGGCAGAAAAGCATGCAGTGCTCACAACAACACAGCACGTGACTCCTCAGGCACAGTCACAAAATACAGCCCCTACTCCAGCAACGATGTCCACCAGATGAAGATCTGAGCCAATATAAATACAAACCCCAGCATTAGAAAGCACAGCTCCTTTCAAATGGAGCTTTTCCTTTTTTGGAGTTTGTCAAAAGTTTTCTTTAAAAGGTCTGTTTATTTCCAGACATAAAACAAATACCCAGCTGGCAAGCTTTGTTACATGGTTATAAATTACAACATTTTACCTTTAAAGTGATTAGTAAAAGCAAACATGAAAACACAGTTTATAAACCTACTTTTTCAAGAACAGCTGCTCAGCATAACTGGAAAAAAAAAGAGAACATCCATATGCAGACTTTCCATAAACAATTAAGGCACAGGAAAAAAAATATAATTTGTTTAAATAGATAGCTTTACATATTTTAAAATCTCAAAGTCAATGCAAAAACAGTGTGTACCAAAATGTACTCCTACAATAATAAATAGCAACAACTTGGAATTAATAACTTTTCTATTTCCAGTTTGGTTTTTTGAACATAGTGATAATATTATTCAAGTTAAACAGCACTAGGGAAAAAGTTCAAAAATAGCAATATTAACATCCTAAGAAAATAATAAAACCAGCAAAAATAATTTTGGGAAAATGAAAGGCAGTAACACATACTATACGTGAAGACCACAACTGTTGCTTTTGTTAGACAGAGAAGTGTCCAAGTGTGCAATGATGGACAGTTGTATGTCCCCATTGTGAAGCACGTTCAGATTGCCTCCCTCAGGACCCACAAAACAGACTAAACAGATTAAACTGGTGCACTGGATCTCCTCAGCTTCTAAAACCAAAGGAGCAAAATCTGCAAAATCACACATGTCCAGGGAACAGCCAAGTGTGAAAGACTAGTCACCATTCTGCCTAGAATAAACTTTAGGGGAGATAGTATGAAAGTATCAGGTAGAAAATTTAAAATTTCCCTTCTTAGAGAAAATAATTAGCTCAGAGAACTCATTGCAAGAGGACTCTATGAAGAACAACAATGTAAACAGGCTCCTAAAAAAATGCACAACTAAATGGAAGTAGTGACCAATACACACATCATTCAAGAATTAATCACTGATTCAGGAAGCCCCTGAGCACTTGGCAAACTCCATGAAAGCATGTGAAAGTGTCTTGGGTGGCTTTTATTTTTCTCCCAGTTCTGTTACTGGCCACCCCTAGAGAGAGGACACAGAGTAGGACTGCTCTTTGGTCTAATCCAGTGCTGCAATTTTAATTGCAGAGGTACCCAATGTCAGCATTTGGCTCATTTGGCAGCTTTTACACTTTCAAAATGAGGCACAACAGCATGTTTTGAGGCAGACATGAAGGTGAAACTATGGCCATACATTCTCATGTACTGGTTCACCGATAGAAATTCAACTGTCACAAAGGGAAACTAATTTTATTATAAGACTGAAAACTCACCCTTTCTTTGCCATTTCTACAGCAGCTTTTGTCATCTGCATTCACAGGGATACACATTCACTATTAAGAGGGACTGACAGTGTTGTAAAATGTGCAAATGTAAAAATCTTCTTAAGCAAAGGATGTTTTTCATGTTTGCATATTTTCAAGCCTGATCAAAAGAAGGGAGATTTAATCCATGAAACAGCAGCTAACAAGCTCTAAGTGATGCTCATGTGCTAGAAAAGCAAATTACTTGTTGGTAGAATTGCCTCAGTAATGTTTAGGGTTTGACACACTTCAATGATCTCAGACCTCATAGGAGGTTAACAAAGCTTGGGGACAAGGGTGTACCTCTGATAGCGGACACAAAAAAATACAGAATTTATGGGCCCCAAGGACCTTTGGGAGAATTCCCAAGACAAAGGAGAAACGAACAAAGCCAACTCAGCAGCTGTGCTGAAATCAGCTCCGACTGGCTAAAAGGTGATTCTGGCAGGGGCAGATTGCGACCACCAACCCAAGAAACTACTGACCCAAAAGAAGAGAAAGACTGAGCATGAGGACTAATTAGCATGAGAAACAAGAGAATCATTAACCAATAGAAGACAGAATACAAATTAATAGGAGAACCTGTAGCAAATGAAAGCTAATTCTTTTGTTTGTTAAAATGCGTAGATAGTAAAAAGCATTGATAGTTGGTGTGCTTGATTTGTGGAACCCACAGAGCACACAGGCTTGTGCAACTCTCAAGTATAATGAATGGCTCTCTCAGTGTGTAATTACTGGCTTGTCGCACACCAGGTAAGGAATCTGATTTTTGTGGAAAACAACAGCATGGCACGAGTTCTGTGGGATACCTTAGCACCCTTATGGGCCTGTGCCATGACAAGAAGTTCCAGCTCCAATGCCCAACTTGGGCTGAGCAGTCACAAAATGTTAATCTTGAATACCACTTCAAACTCATATGCATGTGTCATCTACACGTGGATTTTAATTTTGTCCTTTTTTAATGTTTTGAGTGTAGGGGTTTCTTAAGGTCATACCTATATGCTGCCATCATCTTCAGGCTCCCTGAAGACTTTCCTGGAGCACATTGACCAGGAGACATTGATAAGATACAGCTTCAGACATATTTGTCATCTGCTTTCAGGTAACTGGGCTCAGATCTAACACCTGCAAGTTCAGAATACTTATTAAGGCAGAAAGTGTCCCCTTAAAAGTCACTTCTGCCTCTTTCCTCAGTGCTGAGCACAGATGGGTCATGTACAGGGTCAAGGCAGGGGGACCACCCTGCTGCAGGTTATGACTGCAATGTGACTGGGGTTGGGATCTCCTCTTACAGGAGTGAGAAAAAGGCAATCCCAGGATATGAGAGAGAGGCCCTTTCCCTCATCCAAATCCCTTTTACCCAGAACCTCTCCAGCTCCATTAATCCTTCTAATTCCATGTCCAAGAGCTGTGTCCTCTGACCCTTCTCACTGCTTGAGCCTCCCAGACCCCTCTGATACTTTCCTCGTTTGTTGCAATCCCCTTTTCAAGAAGCTTATAAACATTTCTGTTCCATCTCAACTCCTCTTCTACCTTTTTACCCATCCCCAAATACATCCAAATACTGCAACAGCAGCAATCCTTTAAAGCATCTCAGCAACTTGTGCAAGTGGGACTTTATGAAAGACAAATGGTAGAAAAATAGAGGCTTGCTGAGATAAAAGTATCAAGAATGATCATAACAAATGTCATCTTCACTACCAGAAATTCCAGGTTATGCATTCGATAGTGTCTGAGTGCCCTGCACACCACTACAGAGTGACAAGTAAACTCCTGCAGGCACAGGGAAGGAACACAATACATTTGTAAATTCTCTCTCTTTCACAATTCAAAACAGGTCAAAGACAACACTGCACTCTAAATATGACTGTCTTGAATTATCAGTATTTTGTGTAATACTAGTATGTAGAAACACCCATTCGAGACTGTATCAGTCCAGCTAGTGGCACATAGAGGATGGAAATATAAAATGCATGTCTGACATTTATATATCTAAAGCATATGCAAAGTGATTGTGCCTAAATCAGACAGGAATCACCAACACCTTCCCTTAAACAGAAGAAGAAGTTCAGCAAATATTAGCTCAACTTTATTGATGGAAACTGGGACACAGACAGATCCAGTGACTTGCCTAAGACTTCCGCAGGGCTATTTATCAGTCTTAAAGACAAAGAGGTCGGGGCATAGTAACCAGCCTGGATGACAAAAGTGTAAGCACTGTGACCATCCAGCACAGACAGTTACACAATAACCAGGCCTTGAGACTGAGCAGGCCTTCAGAACTACTCACCATATACAAGTCTGACAAACCCGTGTGATGGTGCACCAGCAACACACACAAAGAAAGCTCAAGCTTATGCAGCAAACAACCAAGCTGTATTACCACCTCTGATAAAATCTCTCCTTACTTTTACTAAGTCAGATTTACCAGAGCCTGAGCCTAGCACTCTCTGTGGCTTCATCTGTGGTCATAATCTATTGTCATTCTTCTGTACATGCTATGCACATGTCATTGCTTGCTGCTGGCAGTGGCAACTGTGTGTCAGCTGCTAAATAGAAAACACTAGAAAAAGCACTATGAAAGCAAGAAGAATTCACAAGGCCACCCATCACAGAAGTGTTGAAGCATAGGTAACCAACTGTCCTTCAAACAGATCTATCCCTCTCAAAAGTCCTTGTAAGACATTCACAGCTGTGAACATCTAATGATCCCTATCCAACACTGCACAGAGTTTGGCAGCTAAAACTCATCAAGCAATTAAACTTTTTCCTAAGTTGAATGTATTCTGAGTCTAGAGGTTTTCTGGAGACTAACACATCTCCATAATTCACTTCCAATTAGGAATGAATAGCACAACTCAAAATGGAGGAAAGAGTGGTCCTGTTCTGAAAGGAGATTCACAATGTACTTCTGAGCAGGTCATATCATGGGTGACTTTGGGCAAGCCCTTTTTGCAGTGCAGAAGACCTTGTCTTCCCCTTTATTAACAGCATCAGGCCCACTGAAACAGTTTATGTCTTAAATGTTAACAACATCTGTGACAAGGAGATACAGGAAATGGGAATTGTTCCTTGTTTGTACCACATCTGGCAAAACAAGAGCTTGATCTCAATAGTGGCGTCCAGACAATAAAACGGAGGGAAAAACAAACTATGGAAAAGGTTAAGAATGAGGTTGCACAACACCAACATGCCATGTGTGTGCACAGCCTCAGCTCATGCTACAAAGGACACTAGATGACTCTTAAATTCCATCTGCACCATCCAAGTCTGAAAACAGGAATTTAAGATCACCATAAGCACCATAACAAAGGCAACCACAGAACTGTAATAACAGGATCTGACATGGGCTATTCCAAGATAAATTTTCAGCAATCCATTGGCCTTGTCTAGGTTATTTCTGATACCGTACTCATGAAGAAATAAAAAAGCTGAACTCTATGGACTAAAAATATTCTAATCTCCATCACTCCTAGTGGATAACTCCAAGAGGAACTTATACCCACAGAACCCTGGGAGATTATGGAAAATTACAATTTCCTGGACTTTTTTGTTTGGTTTGATTTTTTTAAGAAATTAAGGAAAGGAAAAAGAAAGCATTACCTATACAGCACAGCGACTAAATAAACAACGAGGCGAAGCAAAACTCCAACTACGACAGCATAAGGAGGCAGGAGGGGTCCAGGGGTTGTCATGTCCATGAGCCTGGTCCTGGGTGGACCCCGAGGGCTGACCATGACCCCTGAGGGGGATAAAGGAGCACTCTAGCTCTAAGTCAGACAGCAATATTCTCCAACCTTTGCCAGAAAGGATCGTACTCTTCGTCTTCTCTGTAGCGGTCCCTGGGACTTCTGTTTTTTAAGACCCTGAAGTAGATAAACTGTGCTGCAAAATTCATTGTAACTCCTGGTGCAAAGCAGAGCTGGGAGACTTGCCTGTGAGACACAAGGACACACTCGTCTGAGAGAGGTGTCAGCCCTGCACTGCCTGGGTGGGAAATAGCAGGCGACGTACTGTAAGCAGCTCTCAGGGCTGGCTGGGGGGAAGTGCCTTTGAAAGAGATGGCTGCTGCTATTTAAAGAGATTATTTCAGAGCCCAACCTGTCCTTGTCAATTTGAGTCAGGGCCTGGATTATGCTTGGGTGACGCTCTGTTAGCAGGACACTTGAAGCTTTAGTTACTTACTGCTTAGCTGTGGAGCATGATCCCGACTGGCTGCAGGGCCCAGGACCGAGCAGCAGGACTCTGGTAGGCAAGGCAGCAAGAAAGGGATGCCAGGTTTGGGGTGCTTGAGTCTCTGCAGGGATCCTGTAAGGCAGCACCAAGGGACACGGGTCCTCATGACTGAGGGATAGACAAGACAGTTCAGTTTGTGTCTTCTCTTGGCACAAGTCCCTGTAGCAGAAAAATACAGGTATCTAGATCATAAAGAACAGAAAAGACCATCTCGGGGAAGGACTGTAGCACCAGTTAGCTATATCTATATAGATATATGTCATATCTATTTTTTTATATATGGAGTTTATATATCTATATAGAAATATATGTGTGTGTGTATATATAAATATATTTACACAAACACACTCCATCTAAATCTGTCTTTCTTTACCCTGAGAGAGCACTAGCAAAGGCAGAGTCACAGTTCCAGACACAGAATGGCTGCGCAGCAGGGGTGGGGCAGAGGTCTTTTTGTGGTACCTCTCCTCTAAAATGTATTCCTGGTGGAGCGCAGTCTCCAAACTGCCTGGAGATGAACGAGGTATCTATTTCCAGGTATGAGTGATCTCTCAGTACCCTCTGCTTTCTACTGAGAGCATTCGAAATCTTAATCTCTAAGACAGAGAACAGACATGTCATAAAATCTAACCCAGGCTGTGACCTAACTCTCCCTACAGGATATCATGAGAAATACTATAATCGGATTTATATGGGAGAGTCAGAATAAATGATCAAATAGTCTTCTGGGATCTCTGGAAAGTCTGAGCTGTGCTGGTGGAGCCTTCCCTACACTGGCGTGGCAGGCAGGCCCATGTTCTCTTGACAGTACTTGACAGTACTGATGAAGCTCCAGATTCACCATTTTTTCCAGTTTCTCACGCACAGACCCCTTTTATTCTTTTTTTTCCAGGTGCTGGATGTGCAGGTTGTGGTAGTGCCATGTGCTACAAGTGGCCACAGCCCAGCAGCACGCTGCTGCCAAGAGAGATGAGGAAAAAATGCACTCAGCTGCTGCCAGCACTTGCGGCCCTGTGGCCAAGTTATCTTCAGGCCAACTTCACTGGTGCCTTGAAGAGCAGAAGGGAAGGCAAGGGGAGTTACTACTCTGTTCACAAAAATACATCTGAGCTGCACTGGTGGGCAGGAAATGGAACTTTATAGCAGTGAAAATGGTAATTGCTTTGGCTTTTGGGTATCTGGGGGTCCAGATCGACACATTCAAGTCTTGAGATGAATTCAGTTCCTCACAAATGAGGCTCTGATCTGTGATTGACACTTGTAGGCCATGCTGCATGGGTAAAAGGACTTCTGGGGCCATTTGGTCAAGAAGCTGGAAAAAAATTCACCAAGCTGTTGCATGACAGAAGCACATGAAGCACTGAATCGCTATCTCTGTAAAACACTCCCAAACAAGCAGCCAGCTATAGAAAAAGGATCTTCAGGAACTTCTGCTGCAGATTTCAGCCCCTGTCAAACATTCTTTCAAAGCTCTTGCCAGTTCCAAACCTGTTCACAGTGCTTAAAAAAACACCACAACTACCACAGGAAGGAAAAACTAGCTTTCAGCTTTGATTTTTTTCTTTTATATGAGTGGAATGAAGGGATAAGTAAGATATAATTGCATTGCTGGTACAGTCAAGTGATATCTAATACAATTGTCATGAAACTGTCAAGGACACCACTAAGTTAAAGGTCACCCCAGATGACATTTCTTTTCAAATCTAGATTTTCTTACTTCCTTCCCAGCTGCTCTTTGGTGGGTCCTGAGGGAAGGAAGCCAATTCCTCAGTGCTGTATGGCTTTCCAAAGGTTTCATTTACAACTCTCATGCTGCCACCACTCACACTTTGTGTGTTTGTGCAAGGAAATCATCATTCATATCTTCCCAGCTTTAGGCTGAGACCTCAGTAAAACCAGACGTAGTAAGAGGTACTGTGTACCTCTGAAATGGCAGTTATTGGGAAGTGGTTTTATCCACATCATAATAAAATATTATCTTGTACTTAGATAATTTTGAGTCCGAAGAAAGAAATAAACCACACAGTTTAATCAACGGACAGAACTGAAATTCAGTGCTCATGTGCTGGTGTGTAAGAAAAAGCAATGATTAGGACTAGAAAGAACTGGAAAAATCCAAGTCTCAGAATAACAGTTTTACACTCACCAGGTCATATGTAACTGCCAGCCTTCCTCCCTCAGTCCCTGGTGCAAAACCCATTAAAAATAGCATAATGTGGAGAGTAACAGCTGCTTCTTTTTCTAGAAAACCTTTTAAACAAGGTTATGCTGCACTTTTCCTGAACTAAAAAATAAAATAGAACCATTTTGCTGTCAGAATGGAAAACAACGCTTCATTCTCTTGTAACCAGAGAGAACTCAGTTTGGACAGCACGGAGAAAAATAGCTATGGTCATTGTAAATAAGGACTTTATTGAATTACAGGACTTGAAAGATTGTTTTGAAGGGTTAGCCAAGCTTTTCCCTACACTAAATAAAATTAATAACATTTCCAACCTCAGTGAGAACAGCATGGGTGGGAAGTGATAGTCTATCCAAAGCAGAGAATTCTTTACAGAATTTGATCACTTGCAGAAGGAAAGAGGGTGGAGACAGTCTGCAGATAAGCCAAGAAAAACAATAAAAGTTGCTCAGAGAATAGCAACTCAGAAAACCAAAATGATAATTGAGGATTATGGAACATATTGATGCAAATATGCTGGTAAACCATTGTGATAATCAGCATGGATAAAGAAATACAGACAACTCATAAAGAATTGCCAAAAAAAAAAAAAAGAATAGGCACCAAAAAGCTTCCCATTTCCTTCTAATTAAAGATACTAATTTAACTCCCATCTCAGATTATTCATAAATCAATATTCATACAGCAGACCGGAGTTTCAGCCCCCAGTGTTTTTTTGGTTTTTTGTTGGGTTTTTTTTGTTTATATTTGTCAGATAGCAGCTGACCCATGGCAGTAAAATGTCACGTTCCCATTTGCGATCTTAAGGGATCTCAGAAAAGGCTGACAAGGTAGATTTAAATCAGTGGAAACAGAAGTAGCTCCCTCAAGCTGTATTTCACAGAGCCTGAAAGAAAGGGCAGGCATCAATTCAAAGAACATATTTGCTGGAGCAAGAGGCAACAGGGATGCCTGGATGTGCTTTATCTAAAGTTATGGGACAGACTGTATCTGTTTATGTGGGACAGACTGTATCTGCTTTATGCAAACATTTTGCAGAAAGGATGAAATATTTCTCAAGGCAAAGAGCAAAAGTTTACATTAGAGTTCAAAAATTCTCTCCTCAAAATAGTATCTATATCCATAAGAGGTCTAATACTAAGATGCTGAACCAATAGCATCAGACGAGGAAAAACTGGAGGCACAAAGCTTGTGCCTTGCTGTTACAAAAAAAAATCGATGTTCTCTTCCACTGAGACTAAATAACTGATAAGAACCAGCAAAATATTTTGTGCTGCTATTTGGGATCTTTAACTGTAACATCCTGCTTATCTCAGTTTCAAGTGGTAGGATAACATTTCTAATACACACAGAGGCAGCAGATCAGCATTGCAGATGCGTGAAAGTACCCAGTAGTCTATTCTAAGCCACCTCACAAAATTACATTAATGAACAAAGACTGTATCCAGTTACCTTTGAATAACATGAGACCCCTTATGTTATCACTGGCTCCAGGGTCTTTGTCCATGTGGGTCTAAAGCACTGGTCGTGCAGTTGTGTTCACAGAGTGGAAATGCACTGGCCAAAGCCCACACAGGGAATCTCTGAAAATCCGCATTTGACTGTCTTTGCAGAGAAGAGCAGCTGTGATCAGCAGTTTCACTCCTGCTTTTCCAGACACATTATACCATCACAGTGGCACCATATAATTTCAAAGTACTACTGCAATAACTTTTTCTCACTAACGGAGATCATCAGACATTCAAGTGGCAAGTGAACGTGAGCTGAAACACAATTAATGTTGGGGGTTTGTAACAAATTTAACTCCTAAAGGGATTCTGATTTGCCACAGCCTGTACATAACCACTACACAATGCTTTCAGAGGCTTAAAATGCCTTTGAAGATGTTTGCCCCAGCAGCAGAGAAGAACAGACGGCGTTTCTGCTGAGCGCAAATCAGCGCTTGCCGGGGTGCCACACTCCGGCCCCTCAGCATCGGCACGGACCGAACTCTGCTCCCCTGACAGCCTCAGCACGCCCAAGGTCATGTACGTAACAGTCAGGGGCTATTACTGTGTCCGAGACACTCACTGATCCAAATCCTCTTCCCTCCCCTCCCGCTGTGGCTAATTAAAACACTGAACTCTCGGTTGCAGTTCACGCTGTGCTGGAGATCAGCTCACCTGGGCTGCGTCCAGCGCTGCTGTGGGAGGAGGAAAGAGAAGAAGCCACTGGAGCCAAAGATGGGGCAGGGAGGAAGCGGCCCGCGGGGTAACCTGGTGGCCAGAAATAGGTCACCTCAGTGCCACCCGTGGGGCAGCTCCCCAGCTGCCAGGGGCCACTCACACTTATTTGCCAGCCCGCTCCCCACGGCCCTTCCCCTGCCCTTCTGCCGGGCTGCTCCCCCCCCCTTACCTCACCTCCGCCTGCTCCCACGCTCTCCTTCCAACAATCCCACCAAAGCTGTGCAATCAAGTCCCTCCCAGTGGCCCCAGCAGAACTTTGTGCACCTGGACTGCTATAACTTCCTCTAAATTCAAACCATAGGCTTTTGCCCCATCAGCTTCTCCTAATTCACTTTTTTAATGATAAAGAGATCACTTCAGAATTATTTATAGCATCCTGATGATTCAATTGGCTCCTGTCCTCACCTTTGATGCTTCTTATTCCTCAAACACATGCAATGAGCCCTCCATTTCCCTTCGACTTTATCCTCTAATCTTGTATTTCCTCTTTTCTCAGTGTTAATGAGAGGAGACATTAGTCCCCACTGTGAAAGTCATCCCTTCATTACTGTGTAGATAACAAAAAGTAGCATTCAAAAAGATAAAAACAGATAGCACTTACAGAAATAAAAATTACAGAATAACATAGATTAATATCTGCATTAAGATACAGTATTTCTGTTATTCCTACAAAGAGTTCCAGTGGTGGGTCTGAATTAAAGAACATTTGGGATAGATAATCTAAAGCTTTTTACTGCATCTGGACAGAATACTGTAACAGATCTTTTAACTTACTTTGAGCCAACTGGTCTCTTAAGGCAAGGAAGGATGTCCTAAAATCTGACATTGGAAACAGCATCCATGCTATCCCGATTTCCTGCATGGATGCTGCTTCAGGTGATAATTCTTGCTCCTACTTCTTTCGTCCTTAACACTAACCAAATGCGTACAGATACAGCAAACTAAAAGCAAGTGTAGCCACCATCAAGCTCCCTCCTAAATACATATGGAACCCATTGCACTTTAACGAACTCATTAGAAAAAAATTTTAGAAAAGGGGTGGAGGACAATAGTCGGGTCCACATCTGTTTTCCAACAATTGGAGTTAATGTCCTGCCTCTAGAGTTTGTGGAGTGTGCTAATCTGTTCATTTGTTCATATGCTCACAAGGTTTTTCATGCCTTGGATCAACTCCTAATAGAAATTTTTTCATGGGCCCTTCTCTTCCTTCTTACGGTCATACTATTTCCCTATGGCAACTAGCACAAATTCTCCTATTAAGTAGTGGCATTAAGGAAGTATTTAAGTTGTCTTTTAATGCAGTTTTTCAGCTGGAATTAAAGAGGTGAGAAGCCATCAATACCATACAGTAATAACTAGCTGTACTGTTGGGGAATCTTGTTGGACAGGACCCATCATGTGATTAACTACACAGGCAGCAGGATGAAAAAAAAAAAAATCATACACATTCTTGTTCACTCTCTGCCTGGAAACATGTATTAGAAGCATGTTTGAAGAAAAATTGCAGCTGAAGACATAAGGGATCTGTAATAACAAAGGAACTGCTATCATCCTGCTACAGTATTGTATATTCGTTCACACACGTATTTTAAAAGGAATTTTAACCAGGGATTTTTACTGCATTGGCTTTAAAATTATACAAATACTGTAAATTTTCAGAGAAATGGCAGTAGAATGATTAGCTTGGCTTCTCTCCCTGGCAAGTCATTCCTCCCCTTGCAAGTCTCCATGACCTTGTGGTAATTAAGAGGAAAGGTGACCACACTGAGAAGCAAGCAAAAATGGGATTCATTTCCAGCTGTTTTGTTAGGTATCTCCACTCACATGGCAAACATTACCTATATTCAAAGGCTTCACATAGGTGGCTGATGCCTTCCCTAATGGAGAAAGGTACACAGCTGTTAAGTAACAGACCTTTGCCATACTGCTGTTCGTCATGACTGGTGTTCAGCAACTCAACACATGAATAGCTTCTCAGGTATTAACTGATCCTTCATGGAACAAAACTGTGGCTTCAGTTTCAAGTAATTATCTCATTTAATTGGTGTGGTTTGCAATACCAATCTGCTAAAGACACTAGCTGAGTAATTCTAATTTGGGAATAATCAAGTACTTCCCCCGTATTATTTTCCCCGAACATTATCCACCACAGACTCACAGATCTATTTCCCATTTTTATGTGACGCAAATGGGCACACGTAAAGTTACAACAGCAAAGGGCCACAGCCTTCTGCAATAGAAAATATAGCAAATATCAGACCACCATGTGTGCAATACAAAACTAGGAGTCAAGAGTCTATTCCTGGATCACTAATTTTGCTGGGAATATAGTTAATCCAACTTTCTCAGGTTTCTTTTAAAGAAAAGAAAGGATTTTTTTCATAAAAGAAATACTGCCTATCATATTTCATAGGGTTCCTGAGGCATGGCCAGGCTTCATAAAATGCCTGAAATCTGTCAAATGAAATGACATAACAACTAGTTAAAAATACAAAATAAACAACATAATTCACTAATATTCCATGTGACCTACCTTTTCCTTCAGCTTTCTGATTCAGCTTCCTTGCGGATCATTGCTCAGGAAGCTGAAGCCACAGGCTGAAAACAGCCTGAAGCCAAGGGATGCTTACCTAATGCTGGCAAACAGAATCCAGCCTAGTGTGCTGGCACCAAGATGACACCAGAGAGTCAATTCCCGCAGCTGACTCACTGCTGGCTCCAGGCGTAGCACAAAATGTATTGTTTTGAAGAAGGCCGGATCAGAGTTGTCTGCTCCATGACACACAGGCTTGTTAACTCCTCCAGAGAGGGCAGAGACACAGCTGATCTTCACTGCGCTTCACGCTATGAACCATGAGATATGGGTTTTTTTAACTGCACCAGAGATTATGGCTTTATGACAATAGCAGGAGAACTCGACACTTTTTGGTGTCCCCTGCAAATTGAGATAACAAATACAAGTACAAGTTGATATGCAGCAGACCAGAGAGGGGCTTGCACTGGCACAGAACATGAAGGTGATCACTCATTCAAGGCTGCAGCCATAAGACCTTTAACCCCAACAGAGGCTGCCCCATGAACAACAGAGGCATGGAGGCTCCGTGGAGAGTGCCAGAGATGTGTGCTAAGAACCACTACTGTCCAAAGCTTTAAATGGCAATGTCTACTTCATTCTAATGAAAGCATCACTGCAAGAGGCCCTTCATCTATTCACCAAACAGAGGTACTGCTGCAGAGCAAACTTCTGCTTCCCCAAAAGCTGCATACTTGCTCTGCACAAATCAGCCTCTACAGGTAATAAAATTCTGCTTCTGCATCTGTTCAACAACTGCTCCAACCCAGCAGTCAGAAACCAAATGAATTAAGAGAGTGAAAGTAAGTGACCTCTTCCAAATGGATCATGTAACAAGTCCCAATTTACATTAGGTATTCAACAGCCTCCAAGTAGTAAGAACTTGTGGCCATGAGCAGCTGACAGAAGTTAAGCCTGTGACAAGAGCCTAAGGTACTTCTACAGTCTCTAATGGAGACGAATCTTCTCTCAGGCAGGTAGGTAGACTACACAAACCTTGCACAGATTTCATCATTCACCAGTGTTAAATCCAGGGTGATGATTATACTCTTTTATTTCCTTCTCTTCAGGGTAAGGCACTTTGGTCTCCCTACAAGGATTGCTTTCCTACCATATTTTTGTCTCCTGAAGTAATCTCCACTTAATTTTCTCTGCGTTTCACATAAGGTCCTGTTTTTCCCAAGAGTTTGCTCAGTTATATCCCTCGTCAGCCTATGCTGCAAGATTTCATGCCCAATAGCAAAGAGATTTTTTCACATAGCACATATGGTCCTCTGTCAACATATACCCTTGATTTAGTCCATTCCTTCTCCCTGTGCACCCTGTGGGATCATTGTGCAGTTATTTATTACTTTTGCCAAGCATTTAACTAGTCCAAGAAAGAGATACAGAAAGACTGTACCATAAACAAACAAAAAAGCACCTCCCAAAATAGACTTAGTCCTTATGTTTGCTCTCCCTTTCACCAAACTGCCTGCTGGCATAAATTCACATCCCTGTTCACTGGTATGCTTTTTTTGGCTGCTAGTATCTTGGGAACATCTCAACAGCTGGATTTTGTGCAAACCTACACTCATATGATCTCATTGTGTTCTCATATATGGCCATTCCAAAGATGAATGTGCTAAAGAATGCTTTCTCTGATGGTAATCAGTTACTGACTAACTTCTCAGAACACAAATATGTTTGCATCATATTCTTTCTGCTGCTCTCACATCTTCTGTCTTCTGAAAAACCTGCTTTACAATTTAATGGGTATTGTCACATCCCCAGATTTTTCATACTTTAGTTGCCACAGTTGCCTGCAGCTTCCTTCTGAGTATTTAAAAATTACAAAAGCAATCTGAGGTAATTACCCAAGATGACCAAAATCTCAGTACAGGTAGTCCTACTGAAAAGCAGAATCCCACTTGGCAGAAATATTCCTTCTGGCTGCATCTCCCTGCAGTGGAAAAAACTACTCTCTGATTACAGAAACAACCCCTGGAGGATAATACTAGAGAAAACCCACACTATTTTGTTTAGTTCTCCATGGCTATCAGACCAGTACCTCACTATAGTCAAACATAACACAGTATGCAAAAATATGCAGCAAGTGCCTTAGAGGGACTGAACTGTTCCAGGAGCCTGAGAACAGTTCAGGAGGAACCTCAAGGAAACGTGCTCTAAATGGGTGAGTGGCCTCAGCAAAGGTGGTCTGGAATGGAAATTGCTGTCTTTCTTACAGTGTGTTGAAGGAAAACCTGTTTCAATGAATGTTCATTGCTTTTTAGTGTGTGGCATAGAGAATGGCAGAGAGAGCTTGCAGAAATCCTCCATGATCAGGCTCCCTCTGCAATACAGAGAATGCATTGGGTGACTCTGCTTAAAAAAGGACAGAGGCCTTCAGAAAACAGCAGCCAACTATTCATAAATATTCTTCTTCTGCTCCCCAGTCCCCTCTCTTCAAAGCACAGGCAGCACACAGAATGTCTCACTTCAAAAATCACAGCCTACCACATCAGCATCTCATATTGAAACACAGGGTACGACTGAGGGTAGACTCACTGTTACCTTTAGCAGTTCCCCTCTCACGACCTGTTAATAAGAAAATTAAGATTTATATAAGTTTTCAGCAGGCATAATCAAATTTATTCTCAAAACAAGAACTTGTAAGAATTGCAGTATGCTACATAGTGATTAAAGCCAAAACACCCAGAAAAACACTGCCATTCCAATTTTCATAGCTAATTTAATCTTTTATTTCATAAAAATGTTAACTTATTCAAACCAACCCTGAGGGCTTTATAAACACGGAGGTTGTTCTATGCCTCATGGAAGTTATCAGATAAATTCCAGTCACAGAATCTCTGTTACTGAGGCTATTTTGCCTTGCAACTGAGCTTACAACCTAACTTGTTATGGAAGTCACTGAGGATGATTATACTTTGAACTCTAAGATAGCATCTCTACAGGATCATTTTCAGATATTCAAAGACCTTGATTTTTTGACTGCTAGGGGGGTGGTAAAGACCAGGGAAATCTGTTCTAGTTTGCAGGGGTTTATTTTCAATGGTTAAAACACTGTCTATCCTGAACAATGGCCTTCAGGATTAAGTAGGATGCCTTACTGGCCTCTCATTTCTTCTTGCAGTAGTTTTAAAAAAGATAACTCAAATGAATATGAGGAAGCATACCAGGAAGGAGATACCTTAAGTATTTTAACAACCAGCCTAGAGGGGTCAAAGACTGATGCTTATCCAGTCAACACCCAGGAACCTGCAGGACAAACAATGTTCAACCAAGATCCTGCTAAAAATCACACGTGTTGCCAGGCTCCCATGAGTAGTGCTGTTTTTGCATGTGATGTTACCAAGTCCAACCAATTGTTAAACCCTGCCAAACTGAGAAGAGCTCAGATGGCTCCTCAGGAGCTCCTATGACACTGTCCAAACATAAAGCACCACAGACAGTTGTCACCTCCCACAAGACTGCCACACATTGTACTGCCCAAGGAAGATGTTTCTGTGCTCTTCAAAAAGAGCATATAACAGTAAAGCCCTATAAACTCAAAAATCTAAAGATACCATGTTTTCCAAACCTCCTGCTTTGCCTGCCCCAGATGAAATCCTACAGGGAAAGAAACATCTAGGACCCCTTCCTCCTCCTTCCTCCCTGCCTTGCCTTGCCCCACTTGCTGAATTTACAGGATCCAAAGCTTTTCATCAAATTCCATTGTAATCGGTGTAAATAAATACAACCATAAAAAAAAAAAAAAAAAAAAAAAAAAAAAAAACCCAAAAAAAAACCCCCCACCAAACTAACCAAAAAACCAGCTTTGGGCAGCCTGGGCCACTTCCAGCTTGCCTGAGTAGCTGGGCTGTCCATGGAGCTGGAAGGGTGTTTTTAAAAGGAGGGAAGCAGAAGAGAACATTTTAAGAATCTTGGCTCAGGCTGGGCATATTTCCGCCTAACTCTGGCTAAACCTCAGCACGAAGGGCCGGACGAGGAGTCGATAGGAAGCCAGGGAGGAGGGAGGGAGGCAGCGGGGCTCTCCAGCACAGCTACGGCAGAGCCCGGACAGGCTGAAACCATGCTTCTCCTCTGGGCACTGGCATTTGCTCTAGTCCTGCCGGAGCAAGATCCTTCAGGTAAGTGACTCTGAACTTGCAAAGCAGCAACTGCAGCTTAATCTCAGTATAGTCAAAGCCTTTGCATGGGGTGGGAGGGGGAGGCAAAGAATTGCTTAATTTCTCTATGGATTTTATGTGAAGGTGACACAGGTATGTACCAAAATTCTCTGATTTGAGAGGTAAAACTCCAGTGTTGTCACATTAAAGTCTGTCCTGTAGGCATATTGCTTTGATAAATTTGGAGATTTTTTACTTCTTACAGGAGATAGTATCACTCTACATTCAAAAATTTAAAGCCACATTGAGGTGCTGCAGACAGTGCTCTGAATTTCCACAATTACTGTTCTGGAAGCCGTATTAATATCACATTAATCCACTTGGAAATGAGATTGAAGTTCAAGGTGATTAGAGAAAGATTCTCCTTTACTCAAAGCCTTCTTTTTAAATTTCCTGGTAACAGCATCACCATTTTATTTTCTCTGCTTTGGATTGCTTATTCCTGAGATTTTGAGGTGCATAATGACTTCTCCAAAAGCCTTGGGAGAACAAAGTATAAGCCGAGAACATCTGATAAGCCCGCATCTGAATTCTACATTCATTAACAAGAAATTAGCAGCAAATAACCTGTAATCACACTGCAGTGTGACTGAAAGCTATTCAGTTTGGCTAGTTCAAAGGTTTACAGTCCCTGTGTAACCACAAACCTGGCTTCCCAGCCTGTTTGTACTATGTCTTTTCTGCTAGCTGAGGCTCAGCTTTATTTTCCTCTGGTCCTACTTTCTTGACAACACAATAGTTGTATTTCATGGCAGGGTAGTAAGATCCTATTACATTCAAAATATTTCTTGAAAAACTGTTAGTCCCTTCTGCCTCCAAGTTCCAGTCACTCTTCCTTGCCCTGACTCCTTCCTACTTAACTGGCTTTGTGATGTTTATCTCAGTGATGAACTGAAATATCAATGCAACAGCAAGAGCACTCTAAGTTGTTTTCACTCCACAAGAATTCACTATCCTTTTGTGAGTTTTGTGAGCTTCACCGAAATAAATGTGAAATTAAAGAAAATTAAAAAAGGCTTTGTCCATGCCCATAAAAGTATTTTTAGCCTCAAATCATTAGCAAACTCAGATAAAATCCAGTTTATTAGAATAGCACTTCAACAATAACTGCACTGGAGAGTAGCACTCAGTATCGTGCTAGGTGGAGCTACTCAGTCAGCAAACCGTGTTTACTGTCTTAATGGTGTACATCACGCAAAATGAGAAATTTTGTATCTATCATGGCCAGGGGAGCACTCTGCCAGACTGAAGGCTTGAAAAAGCCATCCCCACTTTCTGTCTGTCCCCCTTATGTTGGGGAACATAACTTTTGATTCTCCTGCAGATTCCCCCCATCCTAATTCCAACGGGTTCCTCTTAAAAATTATTCAGCCAAACTAGAATTTACGTTTCAATTCAACCATTAATCTAAACAATCTCATATTCAAAGAGCTCAGCCTCCAAACCATTCAGGAGGAGAGGCTGGCACGGGGGCCCTTCTGGATGCAACCATGTGCTCCTGCCACAGTTTACAGTGCTTTGCTGCCGGTGCTGGGTTAATTTGTAGGGTGCTGCTCAAATGCAGCGCACAATGTAGCCCGGAGCACAATACCCGCCCCATTTAAACTTGTTTCCCTTCTTACAAAAACATCCAAGCAAATCGTTCTGAGGGGTGTGGCACCCCAACTGCAAAGATTTTGCTCCATGTTTATGCGTGGCAGAGAGATGACCTGGAGTTCTTGGGTAAACAAACACCTGGCAAGCAGGCTGACACATGGGGCATCAGAGCACACCAAACCCCGAGCGTTCTACCAGGGACAGCTTCCAGGGGAGGCACTGCTGCTCCACACTGCGGCCTGATGGGCTTCTCAACAGCTCAAGTTTCATCCGGTTTTAACTACAAGTTAAAGTAAACCAAGTGTATGAATGTTTTTCTTCATTCACCTAACATTTTTTGCATTCTCAAGATATTTTGAATCCTCTGACACTCACATGCAATATCAAAGCTGGGAAGATCTACATGCTAGACCATTATCTAGAAACTGGGGAAAAAAATCCTTTCAGAAGAGCCAGCTTCTGCCCCAAGCTGACTGTTTGCATTATCACAGAGTGGTGTTTTTCTCTAGGAGATTAAACCACTGCATTGTAGAATTAAAGCCACAGTCAAAATTCATGTTAGATATCCTATTTTAGACCAGACTTGGACTCATATTTGTCTACTAACAAATTAACAATGGTTTAACCTATAGTCCGTGACAAAGGTATTTTCTGTCCTTGTAGAAACCTATCAGCATTATTGTCTCCAACGTGAATATTACAGTCCTTGCAGAAGCCACCTCTGAGCTCTAACAAGGAAGGAGAAACAAAGCTTGCAACAACCAAATGTACCTCAAAATAAACTGTGTTTTTTAAGATTGTGAGGTATCTGGAGATCAGGGTTCACTACAGAAGTGAGCCTTTCAGAAAGAGATTTTCTGTAACTGTAAAGCCCTATGTTTTCTTATGTTTAGTTAAAAGGAATTTAAATTCTGTGGACTTTGTAACACCCAAATGTAAAGCAAAAGTTAATTCCCCCACAAAATCAGGAGTTTAGAAATATAGGACTCCTGTTACTCATCTGCATGATGTGATTCTATTCATAAACACAGCTGATCTGCTCTGGTGGAAGCAGATCCTGGGCCTGAATGTCAGGATCTACTATATATGTATGTATGTAAGTATGTATTTATATAAGTGTGCATCTGCCCTTCTCTCACTATTCTGCTTCCTGAGTTGTTGCAGAATGGATGAAGTCTGCCAATAGAAAA
The DNA here is from genome assembly GCA_013397155.1 of Irena cyanogastra. Lineage (NCBI taxonomy): Eukaryota > Metazoa > Chordata > Aves > Passeriformes > Irenidae > Irena > Irena cyanogastra. The sequence goes on from VWZV01003307.1 coordinate 811,332, forward strand.
AGCCCTAAAATGATATTCTTTCATTGTACTTATTTTCTTTCTACTATCATGACTAAGATATATGAAAACTACACAATCACAGAGCTGACTAATAAGTCACAGACTCGCCTCACCCATTCCCCATGACCATAGTTTCTATTACCAAACACAGACCAAAAGCTATATCCTCAGAAAACTGAGAAACTCTTTATCCCCTGATACCAGTGGTTATCCTCAAATTGATAGTGGCGTCCATTATTTATGTATCTCACATCCTCCACTTTCCAGCCAGCCTTAAGCTCACTAATTCTGCTAATTCTGCTCACAAGTTCTTTATGTATACTATGACACAGCTCCTCTTCTTCCTAAACAGCTTCCCCTTCTTTACACATGAGCATGTCCTATACAGCTTCTAGCTATAATCCTCCTAACATTCAGCTTTAGTTTCCATAACAAAGATATATTCACATGAAAATAAATACATAATAAAGGCAAACTTTTCTGCAGCCCAAAGCACCACTGTAAGATACAGCATGAATTAGAGTAACGTACCTGCTAATTATGTAGCTTGTGTCTCTTATCAGTCCAGTTCCCTGTAGTAATTTTCCATTGCAGCAGCAAGTGCAAGAGCATATTCTCTGGCTGCATGTTCAGAAGACCAGCATGCTGAAAAGACTCCAAGCCAACAGTTCCCTCACAGGAACATGTAATTGCTATCCTTCTTCCTTTGAATGAAAACACACAAAACTTAAGTGCTTCTTACAGTCACAGATATGGTCAAATAGCAGAAAAAGGAAAGTAGTTTTTCAAGTAGCAATTTTGCTTCTGGCACATAACCATGGCAGGGGCCCAGATTTTTCTGTGCCTTAGAAAAAACCATATCCAATGGAAGCACAAACTATCCCTGGTCTTGTGCACTCCCTCTCAGTCTCCACTGCTGGCTAAGTGAGAGACGGATCCCCTAATGAAATGAGAATTCCATGGGTCACAGCAGCAAAAGCTGCCTGTAAATGAAGCAGTTTTACACAGAAATATATGCTATCTAGTCAGGAATAATTGCTATGAGGTCCCATTTCTGGTTTTGCACATTTCACAAGGACAAGGGATGTGTGGTCAGACCAGAACACACTGTGACACAAAATCCCACACCCAGGTGGATGGGACAGACTAGGCAGAGATGTGAGAACTCGTAGGCTGGCATCTGACCCACCTTCACTAATACATTCCCCAACCCATGAGACTCCCCCTTTGCTCCTTCTCTTTCAGGTAAAAAAGAATTAAAACAAGTAGAATCTTAACTGATGTAGGATATAAAACAATATTCATAGCAGCATATTCTATACCTTGGTAAAGAGAGTATGAGTCAGGTGTGCAATTTTGGAACTTCACTTTCTGATGTGGTTATTTAGCTTCTAAAATTAATATTAAACATAACTAATTTAATGGAAGAAACTTCAGGATATTTCCCTTATTGGAGGATCATAAAGCTTGGATATCAGAAAAATCCCTTGGATTTTATATCATGTTTGAAACCTTTCCAAGACTTGAAGGCAGCAGTTCAAGTATTCAGTAAATGTATTGATTACAGATTAATCCCTAATCAGGCATTAAAAACTTTCTATGTACCTTCTTGAAATGAAAAAAGCAAACAAATAAACTACACACACAAAAAAACCAACAACAAAAAACAAACAAACCAACCACAAAACCACAAAAACCCAATCTTGCCACAACTCCTAAATTTCGGATCTTCCTATATTATCAGTTTACTGTCTAATATACAATGCCTGATTTCCATTTCCCATTTTGGATGGATTATATTTACCCTGTATGAAATTTGCCTTCTCATTCTGCCATAAAAGCTAGAGCCTAGTAAAGGTGTGTGTGCATTTAAATATTTACATGTGTATGTATATATTTGTATGTATATATTCACATGTATATATAAACAAATCCATGCAGTTGCCTCCAGTGTGAAGTTGCTAAGGAATTCTATATCTTTATTACAATTCCTGCAGTCTTTATTGCAATCACTAAAGGTAAGAATTCCCTTATCTTTATGAAAATAGAGACTAAACTCTAAAAAGAGGTTCAGGGGTGTCTAAATAACAGCTAAGCATTAGTGCTTTATGGGTTACAGCAAGAAAGATGCTCTATGTCCAGTTAAAGATATGTTTCTGAGTGCCTAAGAAGGGAATCTGTGCCCTAAAAAGCATTTTTAATACAACACTTGCTATCCAAATCAATTATTTTTGATGTGCTAACAATAAAATATTATATGACTTGAGGTATATATTACAGCTTAAAATGAATTTGGACATACTAGTGATAATGAAACTGGTAGTGACACAAAGTTAATTCAGTACTTCCATATCCAAGGATGCCAATGCAATTAATTAAGAGCTGACATTACTGGAAACTAACTTTGGTGCCTTGAGGAACAGACCCCAAAATTAAATTTGGTTAACCGTTTTAGCATAACTCAGTCTATGGTCTGTAAGCACTAGTACTGATAGTTACTAGTATCAGTTCAGGTTCAAAGCAATTGAATCTTTCCTGAATTCAGTTCCAAGTTATCTTCATCAATCACGTCTGAAAACCATGTGATTTTTTTAAGCTAGCATTTCAAAATTACATGCAAATTTCAAAGTGGAATCCAGCGCTTAAATTTAGAGAAAAAATAATTTAAGCAAGGATGAGCAAATCCATTCAGAAGTCTGTTGCGTTCCTCCCAAACTGGCTAGTGGATTAATCATTTGAACTTGACCCTCCAGTTCATGACCATTTTCCTGTTGGAACATAAATCATTACTACTGCCATTCCTTTTCTCATCAAAGGCTGTCTCTAGCCACCTCATGCTATATGCTTTAGAGATAAAATGATACTACTAAACCTAAGGCAGTGCAAACAAAAACACATAGCACAGCATGTTTTCTTGAACAGTTAGACATGTTCTCCTTTATGCCTCTTGCTGTATCACATGTTTTCAGGCTTCCTCGTTTGCCATCTGGTTCCTGTTTCAATTTCCCATGCCTTTCACTTGGCTTGTGGCCTGCTTTGTTTCATCCCTCCTGCCCAACTGAGCGCAAACAAGAACTTGCAGTCAACTTTCAAAACCACACTGATCACAGAATGAGGCAAAAGAATTTTACAGGTTTTAAAACCAGTGGGGAACATTGTGGTCACTCACCTTGACCTTCTCTGTAATGCAGACCAAAGAACCCAACCCAGCAATTTCTAGATCAAGCCTGTAACTTCATTTGGACCAGCAATGTGTCATTAGGAAGGATACTTTAAAAGACCTACCAGATCTGTGTGGTCACATACTTCAGTCCTGGCAGTCTTAGTAACCACAGAAAATGACAACAGAGAGGCAATTGCTTGGGTTTATTCTGATGCTTACCATTAGCAACTACTCGGATAATCAAAATGAAGTATTTAACAGCATCTGGATACAAAGAACCCTGACAGCCCTAGAAGAGCACTTCAACAGGGAGCACAGAGAAACAACATCTTGTGGGTTGGGGAAATATACCAAATGTACAGGAGGCAGAAGAGGTTAACTGAGGAATATTCTTAATCTAAGGCCTCTGCTCTTAACCTGTTTAGTAAGGCTGTTTTGATTCTTACTTCATTGGTCTTTCTCTCTCTTGCTGTAAAATCAAGTTTTCTACAGCCAGGCTGACCGCGATACATAGATCTTGCTCTTCATCGTGCTACTTCTTTCAAACTTTAGGCATGCTCTTCTAGTAAACAGATCCTTATTACCAGTTCAGAGATGCTCCATTTCCCTGCCAGTGTCTGACTGCATCACAGCCCAGGGTGATTAGAACTACCCAGATTTATGGGCACCATCAGTGTAGCACAGAGAACTTAATCAGAGGAAAAAAAACAGGAGTCATTTTCTTATCTCGAACATGAGAGTCCTGGTTCTTGACGGAAAATAACCACCCTACATATCAAATAGAATAGATTTTAAGAATTTAACTAAACATCTCACTTGAAAGAAACATCAGGTGGAAATTTGCAGATGGGACATTAATTGAAAGGTAATGTTCTCTCTGCCATACTGAAATGTTACAAGTGCCTGCGTGAAATAATCTATTAAGTTTCAAATGAGATTTGAGACATTGAAATATGCCTCCTACACACTTGCCTAAGCTGTCAGAAGTTGGTAACCCCCACAGATTTTAAATATGTAATTAATACAGCATACAAAGAACCCTTTTAAAAGTGGTTAGCTTCAAAACTTACTACCAAAGTTGTCTCTATTTATGCATGTGCTTTGAAACACAGAGAAGTAAAAATTCCAATTTACATTTAAAAAAAATGTTTCTTCAGGAACTTCAGAAAGCAAGTACCTGGAAGTATCCTAAGAGGTCATTAGTCTTTTGCTTTCATAGTTTGCAGCCTTCCACTCTTCACTTACTTTACATAGTGACTGTTATTATTATATGAAGTAGAGATGCTGCTGGAGTAAGGTCAGTGCTGAAGGCAGATTGTGTCCCTTTCTTTCACCAGCAGCAACAGAGAAGGGCAGTGCTCATAAGCAACATTCCATGTGCTCTCTTTGAGCACATGGAAATTACTGCTTTGGCTGAATTGCCTGACCATAGTGACCCAGATATGTGCCATATTTACAAGGGACCGGATGTGTCCTGTGAACAGCCCATCCCAGAGCTAAAGCTGTGGCTTAAGAGTTAAAGTCAGACAACAGAATAACAACGAGTGTTTCAGGAAGCCAAAGCCTCAAGCCAGGACTCAGAAAAAAGAAGAAATCTACACTGACAAAGCACTGGCTGCCCAGCCAGCAGCAGCTGAAATAGCCTGTTCTGGTGTGGTGGTGAAGGGGCAATTACAAGAGCCTGAGCAGCTCTGTTCTGGTGTGAAAGTCACTAATAAGACATGGACATGCAGGTCCTGAGAGGGTTTCTCCTAGCTCAGCCCTCTCACAGCTCCATACTGTGAGGTCTACAACTAGACACACTTTTGCCAACACTAACCCTTAGTCTTGCTCACATCAGCTGTCAGGTGCTTCCTCAGACACTTAGGCTTGGCCTGTTTGTCAAATTTTCAGGCACTGCACTAATTCTGTGGTTCTGAGTGATATCTTAGAGCCCTGTCAAACTAGGACAAGACACTTGCTCCTCTTTCAGTATGCCCATTACAGCTGGTAACGCAGCAATGCACTTTGAGCAATGGAAAGCTGTCTCCCTCTGTGTCAGGAGAGGAACCATCACCCAAGGAACCAACAGCTACTGAGTCCTGTGTCTCACAGCAACCCCTTTATCTCATTCTCTAGACACACACAAAGCTGTGCAGTGCTTTGCTAAGCTCACAGTAAGATGCAACAACCTTACATTGGCTGTACATGCCTATCATGGTATGTATACGTGTGCTTTGAACAAATGTCAGTCATCCATCATATCTAACCTCCAAACCCACAAACACCTGCCTAGACCATCAGCCACCACAATTTCAGTATCACCACACTGTTCCAGTCATTATGGAAAAACACATGTAAAGAAGCAAAAATTTTGAAAAATAGCATGTTTCAGTTGACCACTAGGACAGTAACAACACTCATAAACCACCACCACTAGCAGCAAAGAGGGTGAAAAAAGGACAACTGCAAAGCAGCTGGTGTTGAAATACCTGCTGTATTACAACACTCTTCTGTAAATAGGTAGACGAAGTCTTTGTGATTCTGTCCTAACAGCACCACCTTCTGGTGATTGCACTAAAAAAAACCTCAGTCAAATCTCTGCCAAACCAATAATGCCCAGTAAATCAGGTCACTTTGTAATTCCTCCTCCTCTCCATCCTCCACCCTCCAATTCCAAGGATGCCATTCCAACTCAGTGTACACCTCTCATCCCCCCAAACTGTAGTGATCCTTACTGACACGTGAGTGCCATCACCTGATGCCTACGCTCCAGAAATCTTGGCACAGGCTTGAGATGAAGCACTGCAGCAGTTCCAAACCACTGCTCTGGCACAGGAGTACTGAAGACAGAATTAGTTACTGCTCTTGTATGTACTACTGTTCATTATAACACAAGCTCAGTTTTGTCTTTGTTACAATCAAACAATGACAGAATGAGTTGTTGCTTCCTCATTATCATAGCCTCTTCAAGCATCAAAGAAGAGCAAAACCTAGCTTGACTTGCAGGAAGATACATTATTACTTTAGCACAGTTTAAAATATTCCACTACAGTCCTCTGCACACATCTGAAAATTTAAATGCTACTGCACAGAAGTTAGGAAAAGCAAACAGGCTCCACTAAAGCATGGCCACCAGCAGCTACTGACCTTTCATGGAGCACAGCCAGCAGAATGAAAAGTTCAAAGAGCAAGAGCTCATGAGTACTGAAAGGTAAACACAGATAACCAACAGAGATGTGACTTTGTATATAGCACCATATACGAGTCAGCAAATGTGCTCAGCAATAAAACAATTTTTATTGTTTCCCTTCCCATTGCAAAGTCAGACTGTCTGGGACAACTTTCTGGCACAGAGGAATCATCAGGCATCGTCAGCATCCATTTGTAAAGTGGACAAGCTTAGCTACTCTTCAAAGCTTTACCACACCAGCTGCTTCTGAAGGAAGTCTATGAGGAACTGTTGTGTAAGGCAGATCTTCCCAAAAGTTAGGTTTTACACTTAAGAGAGACAGAGTTACAGCCTATAAACTTACCCTACACACGTAGGGATAAAATATATTACGTAAAACAAACACACACATAAAACAAAACAAACACCGTGGCAAGAGAAAACACCTCGTTCCAACCAACGTGACCTGTGCAGGCAAGTACTGGGGTACAGCTGTAGCTATTAGAAAAGAAGTTCAATTCCTACATTTGGTTCATAAACAATGCTGTGTAGCATGCAAAATACCACTTCAGAAATCAGAAAGGCAAGGGCTGCTATTAACCCTGTGCTAGTTAACTGTGTCTCTACTCCCAGCTGCTGCCGACCCTGTCAGTATGGTACCTGGAAGTTTGGAAAGAGGAAGCTGGTGTAATGAACATATGCTCCATGAACGCTTAGACATTATTGAAGAGGTAAGAGGGATTGTGCTGGCTCCTGAACCTTACCAGACCTCTGCCCTATCCTTTTGACCAAAGAAAAAGGATGTTTCTAGACAGTGTCCCTTCTTGACTTTATTCTAGTCAAGGCTGGACTATTCTTTTCAGATGTCATAGTTTATAGCTATGCATATAGCCATTATCACCAGAAAAACATAATCTTGATGAATTCCAAAAAACTGATTAACAATTTATTATATATCAGCCTTTTCTAGAATGTTTATAATTGTGCCTTCAATCTAAAAGTCTCAGAACCAGTATTTGTAAAGTTTCACACTGGCTTACAGGTAGATGTGAGCTCTGCAGGTGACTCCAAGACTGATAGAGGAATTTCTGCTCACCCCTGCTGACGCTTAAGAGCTAAATAAGCTCTTTGACTAGATTCCAGGAAAGCTGCAAAGTTTGATTTCCTCCCCCCACTGTCTTAAGCACTCAGAAGATAACTGCTAACTATTCTCAGCCAGGTAGTTCCCAAACTTCATATTGTGGTTCTCAAACAGCAACATTACCTCTCTTCTGCTCTAGTCCCAGCCCTTGTCTTTCCACCCCATCAGCTCCTCTCATTGTCCATGCAAATTCTTTTATTGCATTTAATAAATTGCATTTCTCTCAGAAATGACAAAGAATTAAAAACAAACTAACACAAAGCACCAAGAAGTCAAGCTATTCTTTCTACAGGGGTGGTCTAACATAACTCTTGCAAAACCAAGTGCTAATATCCGGTGCCACTAGAGGTCAGCAGAACAGAAGAGATGTTTAAACCTGCAATGCGCATCATAGATTAAATTAGCTGTTGCCATTACAGGACATGAGGTTTGCATTTCCGCAAACGCATCTGGTGCAATTCCTTCAATCTGACCCTTTGACGACCTCCTTTCTCCATTTGTCTTCCTTCTTTCCATTAGAAGGTAATAAAAACAGTGGAGCACCTAGAATCAGAAGTCAAATCGCTCCTCAACATCATCAGTGAGACAACAGTGAATATCCCCACTGTTCCAGGAACCCCACTTACAGATGTTTTTGATGGTCAGTATCTCATCAGGTATAACTTAAGTTGAAAAAAAGGGTTACATATGTTATTATTAAATATGCCGTATTTTCTCTCTCAATATGTGAACTAATTCATCTCAGGGTAGCTAGGGCTTCAGAACCCCAACTGTGGGTCCAGTTTGGAAAATCAGATTTTAACAACCACTAAGGAGAATGCTGGGAGAAAAGGAAGCAACTCACCTTTGAGCAGCAGAGGAAGTTATCTCGAGGTCCCTTCCAGATTTAAGATCCTGTGATTCTTTAGCATCATATGTGACAAAATAAAGGAGAGCAACAAAATTTTACAAAATTGGATGTACTGCCATTTTAATATCCTCAATCAAACTTGGACATGTAAGCCCCTCACACAAAACATGCTCCTGGATAAACGTTTTTGGAATAAATTAAACCGTAACAGAAATTAGTTGGATGAGACCATGTATTCTACTCACTGTCTTATAATGCTTTATGCTCTTCATCCTCTGCCTAAATATCAACATTGCATTTAACAAGGTGAGACTCTTTGTGGAAAATAAACCACTTGTGGACAGATATAAGCATCTACAGGCATGTTTATGAAGTCAGTTTTGTCAGTGCTGGGCTGCGTGTTCATTTAAGGCAGCTGTACCTGGGCACACTACAGTGTACTTACATGATGGAAGTGGGTTTGAAGTAGACAGCAGTAGAGTTAATGCTGGTTCTTGGTTCTTGCAGTTGGCTGTATGGATGTGGTAACCATGACTGATATGGTCCTCACCAACTTTGTTATCCATTGAAGTTTACAGTTTTCTGTGAGGAGCAGTTAACAGGTTAACAATTAAGTCACTCCCCTGCAATGGAAGGGGGTATTCCAGTAAAAGCAAAAAGTATTCCAGTAAAGCATTGCAGTGAATTTAAAACGGAAATCAGCACATTTGCAGCAAATTTATAGCAAGTACTACTCAGATGGATCTTGCAACGACTGCCAAATTCAAGAATTACAGATTGGACCTTCCTTCCATGATTTGGTGAATCAAAGTGGCAATTCCCCACTTTAGAGCAACAAGATTTATGTTTTAAATGAGATTTTTCCACAAAGATTGATCCTGATCTCATAACCAAAAATAATTACACCAACTCTTCTTTATACAGATACCAGCTGAGCACTGTGAAGAGAGAAGACCGCTGAATATAACAGCGTGGCTGTCATAAACAGTTGCACTTCTGATCATTTAATAAGCTTGTGTTTGCAGAATTTGTGCGCAATCCTCAGCTGTAGTTTGTCTTCTATGTTGCTGTGCTTTATAATAAAAAGGTATTTGCTTTCAGACACTGCTTCAAACTTTGCATTCTAAATCTTTCAGGAGCCCTACTTTATCAAAACTGCCTTTCAAATACAGCAGTCAGTAAGAAAACAAGATCAGGTGGTGTTCAGGACTAAAGCACAGCTAACAAACTTCCCTTAATTCAAAAGCTTCCTCCTTCCCTTGCCAAGAAGTGAACTCTTGCTATTGGTTTCAGCCAACAAAGATGGATTTCCAGCTGCAAGTTCCTCTCAAGACATGCTCAGATTGTCTGACAGAAAGGAGTGTAGAATCTGCCTCTAGACACAAGACACACTGCTGCCATTGACCAAAATGGGAGTCCTGTCAGCAACTGCCAGTCAGAATCCATCATTTGCACACAGCTACCATATTCTGTAATCTTTACATTCCCCTCCTGAGCCATGGTGACAAATGCAATCCAGAATTAAATCCAGGACATTGCCTTTTTCTTTCAAGACAAATGGTAATACAACTTCTAGGAAAAAGGACCTGCCTGACCCTTACACAAGAGAGGGAGAACACTTAAATGTGTGTGAAGTAAAGGGAGTTTGCACATTCTTGATTAACAAGCAGTCTATTTTCACCGACCTAGTTCCAAAACCTTTCCCCCGCTTTGTACTTTTTACCTTTACGTGTTTTTATTTTGAGAACAACAAGCTGAAGAGATGTCATCCATGCCAGTAGGGAATAAAAGTTCAGAGTTCCAAGAGCAAGAGAAATTACAACACACGAAACAAAAATATTGAGCAATAACTACAGATTACATGTCTCATGTACGGACAATTGCTCATCAACAGCACACAACTCCCAAACTCTTATCAAAACAACAATTTCTGAATAATCCTGTGGAAGAGAACTTCTAGGGAAAAACTGAGTTACATAAACTGAGTCATCACTCACATACATCAATATGAACACCAAAAGGCACAATCTGCAAAGACTTAGACAGCTTTAATTTCATAATCTCTTCTTACATACATATATTTAAGGCACGATCCAAAACCTTTAAACATTAATGACAGAATATTTACTACTGTCAACATTACTACTGCCTCATGACAGTCTGCCTTAGCAAGAATGAAATGTGGAACACATTTTCTTTGAAAAGAATCAAGGTAAAAAAACAGAACTTGACAAAACTTCTTTAAAGCAGTCTTAACTAGACACAAAACCTCAAGGCTGCTATCTCCACATATCAGGAAGTAGGCTAGCCCAAAACCAACTCTGCAAACAATAGATATAAAACTTGTATTAAAATGGCACTCAGTGTTTATACAAAAGAACACCTTAAAATCATACAACTGTGATTTTTGTTTCACAAAACAGATGTTATTTCAGCATGATGTAAGCAGAAAAGAAATAATGACCTGTAACTCATGGATTGCTGAGAGTACTATACAGAATCCTGAGCAGATGGCACATAAGCTTGGTATTTTGAGAGGGCTTGGCATTTATTACCTACTACTTTTGAACTGAAGATATATGCAGTATTATCTTTTAAAATGCAATTGCTTTAGAACAAACAGGTCATTACATATTTACTTTTGGAGAAAAAAGATGCTTTGCAAGAAGTACATGAAAAGAGCAGCTTTTTTAAGAAAAGATCAATTTAGTCATGTTCCATTTAGTCATTTCCACCACACAACTTGAGCAGGATTTTCCGGTAGTCTCCTGAAGTATCACCCTGAAAAGGAACCCAGAAAAAGGAAAGTTGAAGAACAACCAAAACAGATGAAGCTACAGATGAAAAACAAAGGACTTTCTTTCCAGGAACATTTTTGGCTCTACTTTTACAGAAATAAGCAGCAGAGTTTACATATACCTAACTGTGGATATGCAGATCCCATATTTACTGAAGGCAAGTTTTGACCAAGTTCAGTCCATTAAATAGATATGGCCTGTTCTGCTTCTGAATGGTAAATTATAATGTCAGATCAAAAGAGGAGCAGGGGGAAAAAAAGCAATACAGAGCTTTCCCACCAACGTCTCACTGCTTTTTACTCATACATGGGTGGTTACAGAGCATGCAACTACTATAGAAGAAACATTTGGAACCTGCTATTCTCCAGAATCTCTAGAGGATTCTTTCCAAATACCAAGTTACAGCCCCCTCAGTGTCCACAGCAGAAGGAATAAACAGGAGCTTAATAGGTTTGGCACCCTCATTACCAGGTAAATAGAAGTGGCACCACCCACCCTCCTCCAGCTCTTATTACCCTACCACTGGCCAGGCATCCTCTTGGCTGTTGCTACAGCTCTTAATAGCAGTAAGAGGGTGGATCAACTGCTCAAGAACCTGAAGTTTAGTCTATTTGCAAAATCTTGTACTTCCAAGAGAAAGAGGAGGCAATCCTTTAGAAGCTTTATATTCTTCTGAGACACAAATGAAATAGAGCACCACTGCTACTCAACTGGAAGACTGAGTGGTTCCCACAAGATCATAAAAAGAGATTGGGATAGAGGGGTCTCAGAAATCCTTCTGGACCAACCTCCCTTTTGCTCCTTGCCTGTTAGCTTCCTCCCCATCTCTAGTTCATCTAGCCCCCATGCAAACCCAAGTGCCCTCAATCCTCTGGCCCTCAGCCTCCATGCTCCTGGCAAATGAAGCAATCCAACACAGCCAGCTACACTCAGTGCAGGTAACAGCAGTTCTGCACAAGGAGCAGCGCTCTGCTAGCATAAGGGGTGCCATGGCAGGGAAGGGAAGGTCTCCAAGGCTTACAGTGATATCTGTGTAGAGAGATCTGCCATACATCCGCTTGTACTCTGCACGTATGTCCAGCAGGTCAACCTCGCTGCGTGACACCATGATCCGGATCAGCGTCCTGTCCTTCGTCCCTGCTCCCTGAAACAAACAAAGCAGCAGCACAGTGTATTGGAAAGTGATGATACAACACTAGTAAAAAAAGAAATGCTGTTTACTAGCATAACTCCACTGACTTACTAAGCTTGAACAGAATTTAGCCTCTCATGCTTTAATAAATTAAACTGAGTGGTAGGACACTAATTTCTCTGCACAAGAACAGCTCAAGAAAAAGAAGGGGATTGACAACAGATACAGAGGGGTCAGGAAAATTTGGTGTCAGAATTCCCTACTTAAAAAGTATCAATTTCAATGAGTTTTAAGCATATTTGTGTTTCACCAAGTGAAGATTATTGTTTTATGTATGGTTGTATTCATTGCTCTGTTATGTTAGATCAAATTAGCTAGATTTGTCCAACCTTTCATAATAATGACTGCATCCTGTTAGTCATCTGCCTACTGAAAAACGTAATCCCTTCAGCTGTACAGTTCCTTCCCAAGAGCTGTACAACCATTTAAAAAAACTCCACACTTTTAAGTTTATGTAACTTGTCACAGACACCTACCTTCATTGCTTTATGTAATCTCTCTGCAAAAAAAGCTGGCGTGTTCTTGAGACACTTAACTGCAAAAAGGAACAGAGGAACAGTATTACAGAAATCAGGCATTCCTCTTCAATCAGAACTCAGTAGTTTTTTGAGTTTATCCAACATAGTCACATGCTTGGATTTTACATAAACATACACTTGATACAATGCAGCTACCACTCCTTCCATTAGTCACTGAAATTATTTTTAATCCAAACAGTAGCTGCAGTACAGTTAAATAACCTACACTGTATGGCTCAAAGCAAACATTTCTGTCACTAGAAACCATCTAGTGTGAAGTACCCATAATGAACCTTTGAATTCTAATGACCAGACTCTTGTTTATAGGTAGTGGTGCTCCTGGCTTCTTAATACTAAATTTTTAGGCCAGGCATCTGCAAGGTGTGACAAAATCAAGTCCTGCCCTAGTACAAATTAGGAAACCAGTTATGATAGCAGAGCATCTTAGGTGGTTCCTTCTCCTTAAGGCTGAGTCATCACAACCCTTATTTTAAAGTCTTATTTTAGCCACAAAGTTCATCAGGACTCCTAAAAACAAGCTCATTTAGTAATGACTGGATGCTATATTTAATTAGCACAGTTCATTAGAAATCTGAAAGAGCAAAATCTAAGTCAAATTACTCTCATGTTAATCAGGATAATGAAAGAATCCTCCATCACTGATCAGAATTAAAATTATATATTAATGCAATGTTGTTTACAAGTAAACCATCATGCAAACTGTGGCAAACTACAGAGGAAACAGACCACACTTGACATTTAATAGCACAGTAAGGTATTTAAATCAATCACACAGAACTAAAGGTGTAAACCCAGATATGTTTTTCATAGCAACACACATTCTGTATAGGAAGAAGTACTTTTCTCAGTAGGAGAATGTAGATGAGAGATAGCAGTTCACCACACAACTGTCAATGATATGTACAATACTATTCAAAAACGAATGACAAAATGAAATGCATGTTTCTGTATCACTGTATTAAGCTAACACAACACACCTGCATTCTAAGATGTTTAAAGATATTGTTGTAAGTTACCAGTTGTACAATCCAGAAAGCTTTAAAGAAAGCAAAATTAAATATTTTCAATTAGAAACCCCTTTTTTCCTGCAAGTAAGGTTCACAGAAGAAATGACGTTAATATCATTTACTGATATAGATACATCTGTATATATACATAAATAAAAAATCCCACAGAACCTATTTAATAAAGGGAGTTCTTCAGTGAATATTAATGACAAGCCTTGCTCAAAAGGCTATGGACTTGTTTGCCAGCTACAGTCTCAGTTTTGAATCTGGATCTACATGGAGACCTGTCAAGCCACTGTGAAGCTCCATGAAGTCAAATGGCTTCTAAACTCTGAGCAGTTTCTTTACCAAGGCAATAATTTTCTACAGAGAAATCTCTTTTCCTTAAGTTTAGTTTTCTAACAATAGTTTCTGAGGTGACAAAGTTTGAATCCTGGAAAAGGTCTGCAAATGAATCAGAGACAAGGAGCTAGATCCAGTTTGGATCATTAAAAGATCAGTACAGTGACAGTGTGGCTAAGCAGAATAAGAACAGTAGTTACATAGTTCACACATGCACAAGACAGGAGTGAAAAAATGAGGCTTTTAAAATTGATTTTCATTTTGCCAATATTTTGTTACAAACGTCAGTGAAAAAAATCTTTTATAGTTGAACCAAATATCCTCCTATCTCATTTTCAAGCGATGCGAAGTTCATTTTTTCCTATTGTGGTATGAGTTTTTGGGTTTGCTTACATCACTACCATATTCAAAACCAAAGAACAACACTTTTAAAGCAGGAGCTTTAGATACCACAGTATATTTACAGTAATAAACAGAAAAAGAAATTGAGATGTAAAGACAAAAGACAGGAAAGTGGTTCTCACTTTCATCTATAATAAAGCATTTTAAATAAAACTACTGCACAGCAACCTGACGCCTTGTCCCAACTTCATGGAAACAAATGACTGCTTCTGATGAGACAACAGTAGACCTGAGGTAAGAGTTTTCACTCCTCAGAAGTACTGGGGGCAATTAAAATCAATGATTTAATAAAACTGTAGCCATAGGAAATGTGGAAAAAAAACCCCTCCTCAATCAAATTTAAGTTTTTGTTCTACTACACAAAGGTAGAGATAACTAACTAGAGGGCTAATGTCTGTATTTTGCTGGATTTCCAAAATTGTCCCAAATACTCCATTCTCACTGACCCAGGAGTTGGTAAAGTTCACTTCTTAAAACAGTATCAATTATAGTTAATAATTCTCTCCCCATTTTAACAAGTGAAATTTAAATTCTGCAGTTTGCTAAAATAAAAAAGCTTCATCTCTCATTTTGAGGGGAAATAAGTGCCCTACTTTACTAATCACATACGACTTCACAGAAAGCTCAACATAAAAAGCAGAAAACTGGAATTACCACTAATAAGACATCCTTGGCTGAAGTCACAGGAGGCACCTGAGCCAGATGTGGCAGAATAGCAGGAATGAACTTGCTAAGGTGGCACATACCTACTGCCAGCATGCCCTTCTCCAGGTCTCCAGACATCTCACGACATATGCTGCTTTCAATGTCCCGGTTACACATCCTCTGGTACTCGCTGAACACTGTTAATGCAAAAGAAAGATTTCAGCTCAGCAACAAGAGGTGGCACTGGAATGTGCTGGGTGGCTTCATTGAATGGCACTTCTCAGCTGGACACTACAGTGTATTCATACTAGTTTGAACATCTCAAGGATTAATACTGTATTATCAACCATTTACATGCTATCATGCTCCTTCTAGCTTGCCTAGATCTGTCCTTTTCATTAAAGGGCTAGACCAAGAAAGCACTGTAAAAGAAAGAGTGGCAAGTTTTTAGGAAAGCTTTGGGGCTCAATGAAGTTAAGAAGAAAATATTCAGCTTCTCATACAGACCCTTTTCCTCCTAAGTACCTCGCACCCCAATAGCACAATGTGAAAGTTCTATGTAGTTACTGAAACATTCCCACCATGACAGACTGATGTAGCACCTTACATTAGCAAGTAAAAGGGGAAGGATTTCAAGTGTCTTGCACACACAAGCATGCAAGACTGAAACAATTCTAGTTTTTCAATTCTTTAATCAGAGGATCATCTGAACAACTATGACCTCTACCTGCTCTGATATTTAGGAAAGGTGACTCTTGCTCTTCCTCAGCAGAATTCACCCTGCTTTTCATTGATACCTGGGTGGGCTCATTTTACAGATGGAGGAAATTCAGGCACAGAGCAGTGCTGAACATTTTTAACATTACACACAACAGAATCCAGTTACAGTTTACGTAGGACATCATTACCTGCTCTAAGGTGGGCCCTGCTTCTTGCACACAGAATGGCATTGAATTTGGATTCATCAGTTCCTAGACGGTTCTCTCCAGCTGCATACAACTCCTGAGCACAGAAGGGAATTCACACTTCATTACTCAGAAAAGCAGTCAGGCTGAACAGCTGAGTTACAGATTTGCTTCCTTGCAGCTTCTCATCCTTTTATACTTATTTCTTAGCCTATGTACTACTCCAAAACAGG
Organism: Irena cyanogastra; assembly: GCA_013397155.1. NCBI lineage: Eukaryota > Metazoa > Chordata > Aves > Passeriformes > Irenidae > Irena > Irena cyanogastra. Next base: position 827,700 of record VWZV01003307.1, read on the forward strand.
AGCAAGCAATAAATAGCAACTAGCTCTAACCTTCCTATATTGCTGATGCAATAGGTTTAAGTCTTCCTATATTGCTGATGCATAAATGCTCAAACACAAGAGTTCCAGATTACTAAAGGAGGGGACACTGTTCAAAAAGTACCTGAAAATTGTTTTTCCTAACAGCCCTTACATCTAGCTTTTCTCCTACAATTCTAGGTGTGTTCTGGGACGTTCTTGTGTTTTGGCTAAGGCACACTATGTAGAAAGATAATGACATTACTATTTAAATGACACTAGTATGGCTAAAACAATCCAGGCTTTTCCCTTTGCTATGTAGTGAAATGGAACATACAGAAAAAGAAATGGGGCAAGCATTACTATGTCCAAGTGCCTTACTTGCTGCAAAACTCCAGACTTCCTTTAACAACACGCAAAGGCTAATGCAGGCGTTGAACAGTTTAAAATTTAATCCACACACATATCACCTCAAATCTCATTGCACAATTTCCTTAGTAAGCAGCACAATCCAACACTTGGAAAAGCCAAAGACCTGACAGAATGAGAGGTAAAATATGCTATGGACTGTACTCCCAAGAGCTTCATCTCTATATTGCACCTACATGGCTCTAATGGTCTGTCACAGCTTTGTGTATCTCTTCCACCCACAACATAAGCACTACATCAGAAGTCATCACAAGCTGTCCAAAACTAACAGTAAGTAGAATCCACACAGCGAAATTTCAGCATATTGAGTTAACTATACTTAGAAATGATGAAGCATTTCTACTGACCTGTACATCTCTCTGGACAACAGACATGTCAACATTTGTACTTTCATCTCTGTTTCCCTGAAAGAATTAAAAGATCCAGAAGCATTACTGATGGGCTTTGACAGGCTGCCTTTCTTTAAATTAAAAAAAAACAAAACAAAAAAAACCACCAAACAAAATCCACACCACCTAAAAACGCACAACAAACAAATTCCAAAACCCAAGCAGCCAAGTACCTGAGCAAGTGAAATTAAAAGCCTCTGAAAGTGTCCAGATGTGTCACTTTTTATTGCTTCCTCCAGAGTTTTCTTATATTCTGGAAAAGAGATAGTCATGAATCCTCATACAACCCTGCTCATTTCATAAATTCTTACTATCAGTCAGTGATTAAGTAAGAAAAGGACGAAAATTTTGATGCAACAGATCAAACCTGCTTTATAGACCCTGCTGAGTTCCTGAATATGCTCATTACTGCGGGAAGCTAAGATTTCAATGAGACAATTTTCATCTGTGCCAACGCCCTAAAACAAACAAAGGAGAAAGACTTCAGATTCTTGGTTTCTACAATCTAGTATAAAAGAAATGTAATAAAATTATATAGGAAAAAATTCAGAATGTAACCTTGTATAGGAAATCAAAGCAAGTCATCCCAAATAAGTCCAAACTTTTAAATTGCAACCAAATATTTTATCAGCTCAGCTATTTCCTCTATGTTATAAATATGTATCTCCTACACAAACCTTTATAGCTTCCTTGATTTCACAAGCATCAAACATGACAGGTGTCTTCATCATTGCCAAGATTGTTCTCTCGAAGTTACCTGATAGCTCAGACTTGAGATCCTTGATCAAATCCTAATGAGAAGGAAAAAATGCATGAAGACCAAAGTTGACAAAAGCAAGCACCAAAAATATGCATTTTACTAAGAATTCTTCATGCATAAGCACCAGTAATGTATGTTCAAAGTAAAGCTATTCCACTTAACACTAAAACCAGCATAATGGAATGTGTACATTGAGGTCATTAAGGTCCAATTAAATAGACTGCACAGAGCCAAGAGTCAAAGTAACCACTCAGCATAGCAACTGCTTTACATGTTTCATCTGCAACACTGCATGAAATAGTCCAGCGTGGGTAAAAAGTAGAACTGTGAACTGCTTAGGACTTAAGAACCATCTTCCCCTAATGCACCCTCCAACCTTTTTTTTCCACCACTAAGTCTTGTGAGTGCCACTGAAGGGATGTAGTCTGTTCTTTCTTCCGTTCTCACAAGGTACTTACCTTTCCATAAGCTGTTTTGAAGGACAGGATTATCTGCTGCCGTTGCTTGTTTGAACGACTTCCAAGACAATCGATAATCGCCTGCTCATCAGTTCCTGTACACGCACATAGAGACCACAGAATGAGCAGCACCTCATGTGAGGATTCAGCTTTCTGTCTCTTTCATCCTGTTCTAAACCCAGCAGAAGGACATGAATGCTGTGAATTCATCTGCAGTATCTACTTGTACTGTTATCGTAAGAAACTACACAGACTCAACAGAAGGCTGGTTTGCATCACTTCTCTCTACTTCGAATTCTCTCCTTTTATACACTGCTCGATCCAGCTGGACCAGATTGGTCAATTACTCAATACTTTCACCTGATTGGCTAATTAGCACAACGTCCTTCTTATAAACAATTTTTGAGGAATATAGAAAGTAGGAAAAACAACACCTACAGGTTGTTTGTGGTAACAAGCTATCATGTTTATGTTCAGCCTCACAAGCCGATCCTGGGAAAATTAGTTTTCTCACTCTCTGACCAGGCTGTGGCAACCACATCTACTCTTGTGTAGAATCACAGAGCTTTGAGCTCACAAACACAGTAAGAATACAAAGAAAACCTAAACCAAACTCATGATATTGTTTATGCCTACATGAACTTCCAGCAGTACTTCTGATAACCAAGGACAATCACATGTGAACTATTCCCTCTCAGTACACACACAGCAACAGAAAAATATCAGTGCTGAATGGAGATGCAATTCTACTTTTAACTGAAATGGAAATCCTCAGACTGCTCACCAAATCCTTTCATTGCCTTCCTTAAGACTTCTGCATCCTTCAGAGGGTCAAAACCTGGTGCATCAGTGATCGTACCTCGGTTTCCGTGCTAAAATGAGATCAATAGTGTTAAACAGTAGTAGTATTAACAGCATATTAGCATTAAATAGTGAAATACTGTGGTTTACTACTTAAGAAAGATGATCACGGATATGTGTCACTGTTGAGTCAGGAATGGGAATGATAGTGACACACCACCCACGATCAGAAGGCAAAAAGGGTATCTTTATTACAGTCTCACAATATTTATAACCAACATCATTCACCTAGAACCTGACTGGTTCTTAGTAACACCCGTCACCTAATTGGTTAATTAAGGAACCACCTTTCGGTAAGCTCCTTACGAGAAAAACAACTTGCTCAAAACACCAGCTGCAGATTGTTTTGCATTCTTTCTCTCCATCTCCTTAAAACTTCCCAGACCAATTCATGGGAAAGCTTATTTGGCTTTGTCTCTCTCTGACCAGACTGTTGCATCCACAGATAAGAGTTTTCTTTTTGTGAGAAATATAATAAAGAAAACTCAAACCAACCCTGCCTTAAGCAATTTGTTAATTTCTAGACTCAAATTACAAGAAAATGCAAGATCAAGGTTTGCTGACATTAAATTTGCTTTCCAATTAATTCAGGTTTGATGATACTGCATATATGACTGGCAATACTTCCTGAAGTTAGGAAAGGCAAGATTAATTAATTTGAATTAATGTCAAGCCTTTTTTCTTGGATACCATGGTAAAACATAATTTGTTTCAAGACATATGAGCCTATACTGCTTGCATTTGGAAAGGTTCCATCTCTCACTTTAGTCAAACTTCTTTTCATAACTTTATTTTCCATTTTGTGATCGGTTTACACTAATACACACAACGAAATTGTAGAGGAACATATATACAGTCACACCTCAAAAGAAAAGTAATAAATGCTCTTACTGTTACAGGCCCTGTAGTTCCTGAGTAAGAGGGCACAGACGGGTTCACAGCTGGACCTGCTGGATAATTTGGCATGGGCTGCTGGCCTGGGTGAGTTGCTGGAAGTCCTGGATAGTTCATAGGCTGCTGACCAGGCGGTGGTGTGGGCTGGCCTGGCACAGGGCCGCCCGGGTACCCTGGGTAAGGTGGCATTCCAGAGGGTGGATTTCCCCCAGGTGGAGGGTACCCTCCATATGAGGGCTGCTGCCCTGGCGGGGGTTGCCCAAAGCCACCTGGAGGAACTGGTGGATAACCCCCAGGTGTGGAAGGATACATGCTTTGTGGTACATTTGTCCCTCCAAACGTCCCTGCCAGGTTGGATGCCTGCAATGACAAGCAATAAAGCAAGAGACAGGAAGGAGCACAAACAGCTGAGTTTCAGCTTAATACAATACAATATAACCTCTCTCCCCACCAACACAGACAGATAGCTTTTCACCTGCAAAAGACAGCAAGCAGGATGGAAAAATCTGCCTAAAACTTTACACCAAATAATCCTTTCTTCGCCCATGGCTGCCTCGTGTGATCACAAGGGTGCACCTGGTTGCAAGGACTTTAAGCAACCTTTGGCTGTTTCATGATGTGTTTAGCAGTTTACAACTGGCAGGAGTTCCTGGACTACATTTGGAAAGACTTCTGCAGAAACTGAAATGAAGATATTCTACTCCACATCAAAATCTTACCACTGAAACTCCTCTTCTAGAAAGAAATCAGAACTGGCATTTGATGATCGCAGCATTGTCAGAAACTAGTTGCTGTGGATGGTGCTTGTGCACCCTAGATAGCTTGTTGTTCAATTTGTCTGCTGGCTGCCAAGTCACTTCATTTAATCATTGCCTCAGAAAAACATCTATAACGCAAATATCTTCCTACAAACTGCATTCGTTATGCAGCATAACACATTTCTGAAGACTCAAGTTGTCAGAAGTGTCACTCACTTCTGCTCTACGAAAAAAAATCACATTGGAAACGTCTACATTTTCTTCAGTCAATGTAAAAGGTTTTTACTTCCATCTGTTAAACATCAGTGTTTGTAAGAGACTGTTAATCCCATATTCTTTTCAAAGACGAATCATTGATACCTCTAATTACATAGCCTTTTTCCTTACTCTGACTGGTCAAAATCCAGTATATAGGCAAAATCCAGACTGTTTGCCCATGTGAATATATTATCAGTGGATACTCTGTGTTAATAGTTCCCTATCCCTCTACACAGCAAATACCAAGTTATACTAGTTTTATGTCCATGACTTTTGAAGTTAGACTGTTAACAACATTTAACTAGTGCTCTGTTTTCCTAAAATAAGAAATAGCTTGCAGTAACCATTTTCCTCAATAGGCAATACTGAATGCTCAACACCTAAACAAATTAGACATAATGGCACAGAATTCAAGTGATGAACCTCTCAGTGACAGTTCCAGAAACACAACTTTGCCCTTAAGGACATCACAGTGGAACACATTGAATGAAAGCACACTCACCATTCCAGCCATGTGGCTAGGATTGAACTGGTTGGCATAGCCAGCCACATTTTCCAGACCAATTGGAGGTGGATTTGAAGGTGGATAGGCAGCACCACCCCAAGGACTGCTACCTGAAATCAAACACAGATGTGCTGAAACAAGAAACTATGCCTTTTTAAAGTTCTTACTACTTAAATTTCTAATGTAACATATTTACAACACTACTAGGGAAATCAACTGAAGAAGGGCAGGTAGCAGCACAATTATTATAAAAAGAGAAGGCGCAGTGGGTATTTTTAATCATGTTAGTTATCACTGAATCTCTAAGTTCTCACTTAAAACAACTTTAAACCTGTTTGAAGGTTAACACTCAAGACGGTTAACACCATATTTTGACTTGAGAGCACCTAAAGCACAAAGTTGTCCGGGTATTCCAGCAGGAAGATATTATTAATTCCACTTACTTTGCCAATTTGAGAGGTGTCCACAGAGCACAATGGTACATTTACAGACACCAAAATCATAAAACCTGTCTGTACACAGCAGTATGGTCATAAGACAGAATACTCTGCTGAGAAATAGGCTTTATCCTCCTAGCTAGCTCTGTACACCGCTTCCCCTTCCTGAGCTAGCCTGCCTAACTCCACATTTCACCATACTCCAGTCCTTTCTTCCTACCTTACAACAACACTAACGACCGGAAAGTTCAGCTTGATAACCAAGCAGTGGTTGAGTATTTCTTCAGCTTTATGTTGTTATTAATTGCTACCCTTTTTAACAGCCCTCCCCCTTTTGTATGCAACCACCTGCCTAAGAACAGTGAACTAAGGATAATTTCCTACTTCTTTGGGAGATACAATTTTAAGCTGTATGAATGATTTCTCCCCATACCCATTTGTCTCACTCTCCACCTTGAAGTGGGTCATCATTTGAGATGACTGAAGCTGGACATTACTATATGAGCACATGGCAGAACACACATATTAGACAAATCAGAATCTCCAGCCCAGATAAAACAGGACTTAACAAGCAAGTACAGAAAGCTTTGGGGAGTCAAGGAAAGCCTCTGCAGTCTTGTTCTTCATCCATGCCATGTTTCCAGTCCAGATAGGACCACCACTGCATTTAATGTTTACTTCATCTGAACAACTTACCTGGGGCAGCTGGTGGATATCCACCCGCTGGGGGATAGCCCGGGTAACTCATTGCAGAGATCTGGAAAGTATGTGTGATACAGTTATTTTCTGTAATGCTTCACTCATTACACCACATAACACTAGGAGGAAACATGTATGCAGTAGCCAGTTACCAAAATTTAGACATAACCTGCACACTTTGTCCCGGCTTTTCTCTCAGAAACCTCTTCCCATTTCCTGACTAATAAACAGATAGCTGTTTATTAGTCAGGAAATAAGCTGCAGAGTCACTCCTCATACTGTTTTTCTTATTTGTTGCAGTTGCTACTTGCTGCTTGCTTTGTCTATTATGTTGTTAGGGATGTATTACTTGAACGTGCTTCCTTTACTGTGCTATTAAAACCTCCAGAAGTTTCCAGCCTATACAGAACTGTCTTATCAATGAAGAGTAGAAAATCATCTGACAAAGAAGCTATGTCTTCAAGTGAGTAGCTATAAGAAGTTGTTAGAAGGCACCTAAATGCAAACATCTGCAGGAGTGCAAGGTCAGAGTAAGAAGCAGAAGGGACACACCTTCATGCTTACAGCATTGCCATAAAATATGAAGGGTTTACTGACAGGATAAGATCACTAGAACAAATTGAGTGTCTCAAAATGGATAGTGCCTCTGTCAGCACAGAAGTGCACAAAGTCATTAGCTGTTCAAAATAGCAGTGGAGGTCAAAAAGGACAAACAGCTAAATGAAGGAGAAAATGAAAACTGGCTTCCAGAATACAGGGTCTTATTTTAAACAGAACAACTGCCAGGAAGAATAGTAAAAGTAACTATGAAGAAAATATCCATAATGAGTGTTAACTTTTTGAAGGTTATTTTTAATGACAAGTCACAGTCTATTTTTAGAACTGCTGTGTAAATTACCCCCTTTTTCCTCCCCCTCTTTTCCCTAAAGCACTACCTTTTGCATTTGGCATGTTTTTCTGTGTTTTGGGTTTCAGCTGTGGAATTTTGTTTTGGATTTGGTTTGAGTTGGCAGGGGCGCTGTTCTTGTGAAATTGTTTTCATTTTGCATGATCACATTAACTTCCCTTTCTGGTTTGCATGGCTCTATTGCACAGCAACACTGAAATGGAGAAACACCTTTTTTGTGGTTTTCTTTTTTAATAAGAAAATAAAATAAGGAAATCTGTAATTTACTTACAAACTGTTTGGACTTCATGCTGCACATACTCATTTAAATTTAAAGAGCAAGAAATGAACAGAAACTGCAATGAACAGAGCACACCAAAAGTTACAGCCCTATTTTACTTCTGCTGCAGTATGTCGCATCTAACAGAATCAATAAATAAGTGAATGCAGCATCTCAGCACTAAAGAAGCAACGCCTGCTGTTACCCATGCAAAGACTGACCTCGAACTCACGAGGCCGAGAAACAAAAAGCAAAACACGTATCCTCCCTCTGCTGCTGGAAAAACGAGCAGGCAGCTTCCTCCCTCCTGGCGCCTGGCCACAGCATTGCCGGAGGCGAGAGCTGCCGGGCCCCAGGCCCACGCTGCCACCTCCGGGCAGGTACCCGAGCATGGAAGTGCAAAAAGGCCAGCAGAAAATAAATAACATTACAAAAACACATCAAAAGGCAGCCTGGCACACCTCAGAGTCTCTCTAATTCAGAAATGGGCTTTACATAATACAGCACAGAAAAATAAAAAAAACCCCAATTTTTACCATGTCACTCGAAAACCAACCAAAGAACCCCCACCCTCTAGATTCTTGGCGTGGATAATGTCAAAGTGTACATTTTTATATACAAATTATTACAACACTGAAATTAGTGTTATTTCTTCAGGTACAACCATAATTATACTTTTAGTTTTGTTTTAGCTTTACATGTAAATACAATAAAGACAGGGTACTCAAAAAATTTTAAGATGCTTTTTCAATAAAGCTTTAGGTCAAAAATTCAAAGCAAAAAACTTCCTTTTTTTGTGGTAGAGGGTGAGAAGCAATGGGATAGATTTTGTTTTTCTCAGCAAGGCTTGCTTTTAATCCCATATAGAACACTCATTTCAAACTGGAAAAACCACCAAGATTAAAAGAGCCTTTTGGCAATGAAAGCTGAGGTTGAGAAAAAGTAGCCAACTTCAGCAACCTGAAAAAAATGTTGGTTTCTATATAAAAATGTTCCACTTGCTTCTTTTGAATACTGTATTTATCCAGGGCTTTTCCAAGGGGAAATTTTCCCAGACTGGTTTGATTCCAGGCAAACTAGATCGGCAAACATACCAACTTCTCATCTTCACAAACTCCCCTGACCACCCTTTTCCACAGCTCCCTCGAGCCTCTGTTGGCCAGTTCTAACTTTAGAAATACTAACACAGAACGTTACCTTTCCCAACCATTTCCTCAACCCAGCCTCCATTTCATCTTCTAATCTCATCTTCCACACTTTCTCCTGCTACATCCACAATATTTTACTAAAATTGCTTGTGATGAGCAGCACTTGCCTGCTGATAACAAAGCAGGGACACAGGCGAGGGAACAGAAGACATGGAAACCCACCCTGCTATACAAATATTGCGTGGGAGGACACAGGAACAGCAAGGTCGCTGTTTGCTCAGTCATAAAAAATGTAGTGCATAAGACAAGGGAAAAATCCAAACAACCAAACCACACACGGAAAGAGGGAGCGCCTTGAAGAAAATAAAGAACAACTACTGTCAAGGTCCTCTCCCTATTCCCAGTATGCAATCCCAGAGGCCCACTTCAGAACTTTATTTAAAGACCTGAGGTTTTACTCCCACAGTGAACATCGCTATCATGCTTCACACTGCAAGCTATAAACCATTCTGGCTCTTGAGCATTTTCCTGCTGCTTGGTGAAGCTAAGAGGGAACAGACCTGTTCATAAAAAATTAAATCTGTGACAGACTTTCAATAGGAATCTTGAAAATACGCTTCTATAAGATACAGCACAGACAAAAAGGACTACAACTTGAGAAATTCATAACAAAAATACAAAATCCATAATGATGGCAGAAATAAAGAAGAAAACTTCAAGGCTGCGAGAAATATTCTGTTTCAAGGTGCAATAGCAATAAGCTCAGCCACTGCATTCACACCCATTTCTGGAATTTATTTAGTGACTGCTGTTCAGGCTCCAGCTATGCCATAATACAATAATCTGAGAAAAAGATGAAAAACCATAACCTTTATTAGTTCAAAATTATTTGTTTAATTATGCCCATTTCACAGGGATCACCGAGTAAAGTTAAACCCTTGGCCTCGACTCCTCCACAAGGTTAATTACCAGGATATATTACAAAGCAGCCTGAAGCTATAAATTACAGTACCTGCTCCGAGACTGATCCCTGATTGTGAAACCAGCAGAACAGAATTTATCACCTTGCAATATGCTGTCGTTTTTCATCAGATATGAGCTCAGGCATCCACTACTGTGCTTTTCCAAGACAAGGACAAACCACAGTCAGCACTGAACCACCTCACTGCTATTTTACCAGCCTCAGCAAGATTTATCTCTGACTAATACACTGCAGCATACAAGTTGTTCTCTCCTGTATCAGTTGTAATATTTTTCATCCTGACAGATAAACAGTCCTGCAATTTTGGTTTTTTATTAAGTCTTCTGTGTATGTGACTTCTGTCTAGCCTTCCTTTCACTACAAAAAAACCCCCTAATTTAGCAGAATGGGTTTATCTTCCAACAAAGCTGAGTTCATGCCACCCAAAACTCAGGAAACCTCTTTTACACAGATCTTATCACTCACTGTTCATCTCTACAAACTTTTACTGGACTTCATCCAACAATGTATATTTAAGGAGTACTAACACATCATCCACTACCTACAAAAGAAAGCTTCCTTAACATAAACCCAAACCAACTCACAGGTCTGAACAGATGATGGAAAAAAAACAAACTCAAATATGATGTTTTTTTTATAAACTATCCATTTGAATTGCTTGCTAGTATTATGATTCAGAAGCTCTGCCAGTTTCATGATCATTCTAATTCAGTATCATAATATTTTTTATTACAGAAAATAATATCACACTTTTTGACCTGCTGGGGCAAGGGGGTGAGAAAAGTAGCACTTACAAGCTTTAGTCAAAATAAAATAGAACTGAAAAGAGATGCCATGTCCAACAAAGAAAAGCTGAATGAGAAGACACACCCATATGCCACAACCGAGCTGTAAAAATATTACTAACAACATTCCTGTAACCTTTCCAGTGACAGAAGCCCTACATATATACTCAGGGCTTCAAATCAAAGAACTTAGTTGAGCTGCATAGACTTTCAAGATCTATATGCAGCAAAAACATGAGTTAATTTCAAGAGGTCAGTTTCATTTTGGATCCCTACTCTGCCCTGATGCAAGTGCTTACTTTTGTAGCACACTTCTTCAATACTCTCTTTCAAATATATAAAATACACAGTCAAAACATTTATGACAATACAGATAGACACCTTCCAAACAACACAACAAGCAAGAAAAAAAACCCAAACAAATTAAGGTTACGAGATGTTTGAAGAAGTAATGGAATGAGGTTGTTCTATTTCAAACTCACAACTTGTCACAGAAAATCATTTGTTGCAAAAAAAATAATACTATAAATAGTCTGAACTACGTTCTCAACTGACTAATGCCTCAGGGATTTATACTCCTCTATTTTAAGTTCCACCAGGAAAGAATAAATTTTTACACCATTAGTTCAAGTCAGAATATGTAAATACCAATTACTCCATGAACTACAGCAATAGTGTAGTATTCAGTACTCTAAAATAGTTACTAAAAAATACCTGACTGTTCATTTCCCACCAGCAGTTTTTAATCAGCTGCTGTGCCCGAGCCTGAAGCGCAGAGCCGGGGAGTGGCCCCACTGCAAAGGCAGAGGCAACAGGAACAAAAGGACAAGAAAAAGTTTTCATCAGGTCTGCAGCTGTTGGGGCTGCAGAGGAGGCCAGACTGACACCAGGCTGTTCAGGTGACAACTCCCAAAGTCAGGCACACTGGCAGGAGCTGTGTAGGACATACCCTACACTGCAACGAAACCTCTCTGCTGACAGCCTTGGGACTCCCCAGGTGAACAAGAGGTACAAAGACATTAACATTTTCTTAACAGTGATGACTTTCACAATTTCTGGACAGGGAAGGCTTACACATTCAGCTGTCCAGCAACACTGGGATGGTTACTACCACTCAGTGAGCAAAGGGACAAACCTTCATTTGTTCCAGGCTATAAGGAATTAGTCATTTTCAGTTGATTAATTCTTTCCAGGAACAGCATTATTCAAGAACCAACTTAGAGCAGTAAAAGAGACAGGTATTTTAAAGCAACCATAAACAAGGAATGCGAACAGAAAGCAAGACTAGAGCCTTCAAATCTAGACTGCACTTGACATCAGCAAGCTTTAGTCCTTAAAACTTAATACTGAGAAGCAAGTATTTTTCTCCCTAAATCCTAACACTTGTAAGATGCATTTATTCTCCTAGCTAATAGAAAACCAAGTATTTGTAAAACACAGCCAAGCACAGCCAACAACCAGTTATTTTGACTATAGATAAGTACACTGTTTACTGAATAAATGCAATTTCCCAAGCTTAAAGTTGTTATCTCTAGCAATAATAAAAGAGATACCCTGTTTGCTTCAGGCAACTTAAGCACTTAATTCAGAGCAACTCACTAGGCCAAAGTCCAAAATCAGACATGCTTTTCTAGCCAAGCCAGAGGTCTTTGGGGCGCAGGAATTAATTATAACAAGTATCACTTCACATACATGTTGACTACATGCCTATAGTAAAGTTTAGCACAAACAATAGACCTTCAGAAGCATTAAAACTCATTTGGATCTTTAATATGGGACTGATGTATTTGACAGTTCTTAAGCTCACCACAAGTTAAGATATAAAAGCCTGAATTGGAAGCCCACCTCTCCCACTGGTGAACACTTTCCCAATGCCCTCAAAAAAACCCCTCACTATCCATACTTTCAGTAAAAGAAAAAAAACCAAAACCAACCAAAACAAGAATTCCAAAAGATTTCTAAGCTTCCCTTACCAAGTAAAACAGCATATTCTCTCTCCAACAGATAACACATAAGGGAAAAAAGGAGGCAACATCTGGGAAGAACTTGTTTCCCTTTCTTTGGAGGTCTTAGACAAGACCATTGCTACTGACTAGACGGCACAGTGGCACTGCACAGTACAGGGAACAGCCAGGTAGTGCAGCTGTGTGGGGCTGTGTTTGATCTATTCAGTTGTCACAATCTAACGACTGGCACTGGTCCACATTCAGCATCTGTGACAGCTGAATAGTATGGATACAATTGCACACATGCGAACAAAAAACTAGCTGCCAAGCAAGAATCACACAAGAATGTGATAGAATTGTCTCTTAGAAGAGCACCACTGAGTCCCAGCTCTGTCCCATAACTGACTCCAGGTTTACCCCATTCAGGATCTAACTTCTTATCGAGATTCTCTAGTGAGTGCTGATAAAATCTGGAACACACACAGAGCAACAATAGAACCAATACACAGTAAATACCTATTGCTGTTCTTAGGTTTGCTTATCTACTTTACATTCTTCCCAGCCTGGGGAACTGGGAAGGAAATTCAGCATTTAAATCAACCACACCCTGGTTCAGCTTTCAAATAAACTGGCAAAAGTAAAGGGACAACTCAAGTTTCAAATAGGTGAAAGTGCTGCTTGCTGAGGGGTAAATATGCAGCCTTTTCCTTTCCTTCTTTTTTAAAGAAGTCTTCTGCTACCTTCAAGAGAAACTCAAAGCACACTGCATACAGCTGACAAGTCCCTGTCCTTATTTCCAACAGTTTACATAAAACACTTTAAAAATATATCCAGTAAGAAACACGGCTTAAGGTAGTAAACATAAATGTATGAAATAAACAAAAGAAATCACATTGGTGCCATTACTCAGTTGAATATTTATTGTAACAGAAGCCTCCAAACACAATTTGAAGCTGACAGAGAAGTTTCTACAAATTAATACATAGAGGCTTGGCTGAAAATAAATTAAGCTTTCAGTTTGTTCAAAAGCCCTACTATTTCTGTAGTCACAATTAAACCATCTGCTGTTTTCAATTATATCACTGCTTTAACTAGAGTTTCTTTTTTTTAATACCTCCATTGCTATCACAGAACTAGAATTAGGTCAGCTCTGTCTTGGCTCTGATTAATGCAGTGCTATTGAACAGACACTATGGAAGCTCCATCTTCCAAAACTTATTAGAGGTCTAGGAAACAACATCTCCTGTAATCTTCAAATCAGACAGACTTCTTGGCTTGATTTTTTTACAGAAGATCAGGTTATGTATTTTAAGTTGTTATCTAACACTATGTCTTTACAATTCTGACTACATAAATACCCCCATGAAACAGCTACATCCCACTGCTGGTTTTGTTATATATTTTAGTGACTTACGACATTTCACAGAGTTTTCAGTCTAACAATTCAAGATTTCTGAAGACAACAAATAATAAACTAAACAAGTGATAAAGCATATGAATGAATATGATGGCCACTCCAGAAATTTTAAGTACAGACAGACATTTTGGCCTCTGACCTTATACTAAGGCAAGAGAAAGGAGCATAAGTATCATAAATATTCTTGACATAAAATCATTAGGCACTCAGCAGAAATGCGCTGGGGACAAGGCTACAGGCAAACACGTAAGCAATGCTCAGTTCAAGTTATCTGCTCCATCAGTGGGAGGAGAGTGGTCCACATGACTCCTAGAGCAACTCAAAACACAGGAAATTACAGAAATAGCCAAGCTATGGGGAAAGCGTCCACACAGTCAGGCTTTACAGCAACCATGCACTTGCACTGGTTATGTATTGTTTCTGACGTTACTATGGGTGTTCCAGTAAAGCACTGAGTCACTCCACAGAAAATAACTGTGTGCTGGGGGAGGTATCAGGGAATGAACCTCCCATCTCCGATAGCAGCAGGGCTTTCCAGTGCATAACCCTCATAATCAGCTCCTTCATCAAACACACCGCACCAGCACTTTGCCTCTCTCTCGCCAGCCTGTTTCCTCTCCACTCCTCAGGGCCATCTGTCCCGTTCCAGGCTGAGATGCCTTCCATGCTTCTGCCACTCCCTTCAGAACGTTATCACTTGACAGTTCCTCCTTAACAGGAAGAAGCTTCCAGGAACTACTATAAATATATTTTAAAAGAAAAATATATTCCATAGAAGTATTCCCTTAATGCTCAGAAACAAGATGGGGACAAGAAGGAACTCCTTCTTCTGAATATGGAGATGTTTGTGCTGTTTTCTGTCACACATATAGCTATAGCATAGCAAGAGTTTGAAGAGTTTTCATTTTAAGACAACTAAAGTGACTTGAAGACATTTAAGTGTCTTAAAGACTTTCGAAGTATATATGGTATAAGAAAAGGTAAAGTATACTACGAGCAGTTTGGAGAAAGGGGCCTTCGGGGGAAAAGAAAAAACAAACCACGGCGTAATGGCCAGCCTACCATCTTAGGCTGCTTTCTCCTAACAACTGTACACATCAAAATTACAAACTCAAGATAAACTACGGACACAGGCAAAGGACCGAACTGCAACTACAACAGCAAAACAAGCCCTCTCCTCTGAAACCACATTTCCCCAGGAAACAGGCATTGCTTCCTCCCAGCCACGGAGCTGCCGCAAGCCCTGACCTCCCCTCCGCCAGCCCTCGAGCCACTGCCTGCCCCCCCGCGGGGGTCTCGGCTCCTGCCGCCCCAGGTCCCGTCCCCGCGGGGACACGGGCCCGGCCCACAGCCCCGCCCGGCCCGGCCGCACCGGCCGGCCCCGGCCCCGGCCC
>VWZV01003308.1:9242-40368 GCA_013397155.1 Irena cyanogastra
AGAAGAGAAGAGAAGAGAAGAGAAGAGAAGAGAAGAGAAGAGAAGAGAAGAGAAGAGAAGAGAAGAAGAGAAGAGCTAAATCTGCTGGAGAGAGAGTGAGGGACGCTGGAAGAGAAGAGGAGCTAAAGCTGCAGGACAGAGTGTAAGGGATGCTGGAAGAGAAGAGGGGCTAAAGCTGCAGGACAGAGTGTGAGGGATGCTGGAAGAGGAGAGGGGATTTGCAGCTCCAGGGCAGGCTTTAGCCATTGCAGCAACCACAGCAACCTCACACACTCACTCCCATCTGCAGGGGATGACTCCTGAGGAGCAGAGTGGGTCTGGCAGAAGCTGAGCCAAGCACCCTCCCCGTGGGCCACAGGCTGCACAGCAAAGGGCACAACACAGGGGGATTTGGTCAGTTCTGTTCAACAAATTACCACCAACTCCAGAGTAGAGAAATTTCCTCTACTTTGAAAGTTCAGGAGGCTTCATTCCTATAGGAGAAGTGCAGCATTTATTGAGACTGTGAAACAAATACCTATTAATAGCTAATATTTATTTCTGATTTTAGCGCTTTGTAATACAGGAATATCTATAGATAAATCTTACATGAAAGACAAGCTCCATCCTACTTTCAGTCTTAGCAACCACTTAGCCTTGTTTTACTTTTGGCTCCCATGAGAAAAGAAATCCTAGGATCTCCTCCCTTCAAAGACAGAAAAATGTTTTGGAAAGAACTAAAACCCCACATCAGTTTAGAAAGGGGCAAGCCTCTGTCACTACATCTGCTCTGCAGCCACTCTTCTGTTTGGGTTTTGGTTTGTTTTATCTTTTTTCCTTCTTGTACAAGGCAGCATAAAAAGGATTCATTATGAGGAATCGCTGTGTTTCTTACTGCAAGAACTAAATGTGTTTTTTCTTAAATACATCTAAAGAAGAAAAAAACCCACAAACAAATTTCAGAATCCTTAGGTTTTTGGAAGACCATAATGAGTGATTTTGATAGAAATTATAAAAAGAACATATGAAAGCTCATCTAGAAATTGTCTTCTTCTGCATTTCTACCTACAGTGTAATTTGAAGAAGGAAAAAAATTGAAAAAGGTAAATAACATCTATATCTACATAATGCATATGTGTGGGTACCTGAGGTGTGTATAACAAGGCAGTCATTTCTAGTATGTTTAAAAGGAATAATTTTCCCTGACTAACAGCAAGACACAAAAGTTTGATGCACATGTGTTTATCCCTATTCTTATTCAGCTACGGAAAACCTCATACTTGTTTTGAGCTATACTGATTCCAGCCTGTATCTCCATTTTCTCTACATCATAAGTCCAGTATTTTCTGTTACACTGCTCTGGGGATTCTCACTTCCAAGATTCACTCCTTCATTGTGTGATGCCTCTGGTCAAATGCAAGGGGTTTGCATTCTACTACTGGTGTGCACTTTGCAATTCATAAATCCTTAATCTTGGAAACATCCATCAGTCATTCTACTATGAAAAGTCATACAATAATTAATTTTAATGTAAAACTAGCGTAAAAATATTGGTGTAAAGAAAACTGCAGAATAAAGTTAAGACTTAGTTAGTTCCTCTTTGAAGTAAGTTCAGAAAAGGTATTTTACACCTGATCTTGTTGCATTCCATCTTAATTTAGCCATTTTCAGCAGGTACTTTCCACAGCTGCAGAAGTTACAGATGTCTAGTGCAAATGAATGCTTGTGATGACAGATCATGTTTTGTGAAATGACTAAATGCAGTTGGTGGGTTTAAAGGTGAGATTGAAGCTTGGGATATGAGCATTGTAAGGGTATATCCTCTGCACTGAAGAAGAAAAAGAAAATCTTTTATTATGTGACACAGTATTAGGGAAGGATGATGTCATGTCCTACTTTAAGTCCACTTAGGAAAGCAATCCTAATGATGCCCTAAATATTGCCAGCAGTCCTGCAGCTTGAGCCAGTACAGTTTACTAGAAACATGTAGGTCACGATAAGACAAAGATAAAACACTACAGTTGCACAAAAAGAGCAAAAAATGGCAACTGAAAGGGAAGATGAAGTAACTTGAAGCAGCCATACAGGAATAAGGTGTGCAGACTGCTCCTATTACCAATGGGATTCTCTGGGTGGGAGTGATTAAATCCATGTAAATTAGTGTGCAGCAAAAGAAGGAGCTGATTTGGGGCTGATTACCTGGCTCTTCTCGGCAAGTTATTAGACTGATTTTTTATGGTATTATTTATTGTCTTTTAATGCGTCAAACATTTGAAAAACATTTTAAATGCATAAATAGACCAATCAGTCTCATTGTCATTGGGAAATCACATGGAGCAAAAGTATTAGCAGTAATAATAACAGCAAACCATGAAGTCACATTGGATTTTCTACCTCAGAACAACAACCTCCATTAATATCAGTGACAGGGACAGTACTGAGACATCCACCCTCCTAAACTATTTTCTTGCTTAACATTCTATGTTCAGTTACAGCCTCTACTAGTTTTGGACTGATAATTCCTAAATCTGCAAGTATCTCATAAGAAAAAATGTTTCATTTGGGCAATTGAAGCTTAACTAAATTCATTAATATTCTCAGGCTTTCTGTAGAGATTTGAAGACTATCTCCTGCTTACCTGGCATCACCCTTTTTATTGCTTTTATTATTAATTCCACTTAATATCTGGAAAATTTATAATTCTTGTCTCTACTATATTATCTGCATATATCACCTTAATTTAATTCTTCTTAAAATCCTTCTTGCATAAAGTTCCAACGAGGTGTTGCATGAGTTTTAATGCCAATCAACTTCCATGTTGCTGTACAGATTATTAATAGACTACAAAAGAACTGACTTTCAGATATCCACATTGACTTGACTCAAATTATTTTGAGTTTATTGATAAAATTAGCTTCTAATTTTTTTAGAGCTTGATAAATTCTAATTTATCTAATTTAACTTATCTCAGTTATAAAGACAAAGAGATCTCCAATCTGTAAGCCCTTTTCAATTTTCTATAAACTCAGTATTGACTAAACCAAATTTTTTAGTTTAAAACTTTCCTTGACAGCTTTCCCTGCAATAAATATTCTTTAATCAATTAAAAAATGCTTGATAATTTAAATGTATACCACATTAGATATTAAAAGCATAAAGAACATGGTTCTGTAGGCAAAGTTATACTTGCAAATATAAATAGGAAAGTGGAGAAATTAATCTAAAAACGAACAAAAAACCTGGCTTTGTCTATTTGGTGTAACCACAAAAGTATTCTTCTGGAACACTTGAAATCTCAAAAGTAATGCAGATACTGCTTAGAATAAAATAAAACAGGTGGTGACAATGTGAAAGTAAGCAGGTATTCTGGAATCTGCTCTTTTTAATTTTATTGTACCAAAGGAGTATCTCTGTCTGACTGTTATAAGGAAGTTTTTTCCACAGTGGAAAGAAGTGGAGCAATATGAATTTCAGAAAAGGCCTGCTTTGCCATCAGCACTATCAGTATTACTGGACAGTTACAAACAAAGCATTAAAAAAATTCTGCCTCTCTCCAACAACAAGCAACAGTCAGTAACGTTGTAAAAAGAGGGGTGAAAAAAAAGGAAAAGAAAAAATTCAGCTTAACAATTCATAAAAAGTTTTAAAAAACATAAAAGGATGATTTCATACACTTTTTGTAGGCTGTGCATACTAAATATTCATTTAATTTTACAGCACATGATGATGTATTTTGACGAAAATTGACAACAAATGCATCCATAATAACAAACATACCAGTGTAAGCTGCAGCACAGGCTGGGGGAGCCCTTGCTGGCTCCTTCTTAAGGGCCCATTTGCCACCTGTCTCCTGGGCTGAGCTGCTGCCTTGAGGCTGCTGCTGCTGCTCTTCATCTTGAGCAACAAATGAAACTACACCTAAAACAAATAGATAGCAGGTGTTGTATTACCCAGGAATTAGCTTCACAAAAACTGACTGCCAGACACGTACAAGTATTTCCTCAGTTCAAAACTAATACACAATGAAGTACAACTTCCATTCCAGGTGTCAGCCATCCAATTATAATTTACAATATTAAAAAATATCTCTTGAGTGGGTGCAAGGAAACTAACCATTTTTTGTCCACAAAGAGCTCTTCTACTTGCCTGAAGCAATCCATAATGAGCACCTGAAAAAATCAGTAGTAGGAAACACAATACAAACAAGGACTTCATGAAAGTTACAAAATCTGGTGATCACTAATTGTATCTTTTTCCCAGCTCAATTTTATGTGCATAATCTTGATCGTTTCTGTTATTTCTTTTTTAATCACAGCGTCATTCTAGAGAATAACTGTAATAGTTAAAATATTCCTGTGATACATTTTTGTATGTTAAATTGTAATCAAATATGTCAAGAAGATAAAATACAGAGAGAATGCAAACCCTGAATTTTTTAATTGCCAGTTCTCTATTTAATAACACAAAATCTAGTATGTACAAGATGCCCTTAACTAATACTAATGTTATTCTGGAAGATTTGATATACTGGCTTTAAATTAGCAGGCTTCATTTCTTCCAATTTTTGCCTCTGTCTAAGAATTTTAAATCTACACAAACTTCACAAATCTACACAACCACACAACATTCTTGCACCTAAATTACTGTCCTTCAATGTTTGAATACATTCTGGAGAGTTTCTAAGCCACAATAAATACATTTTGCAGGTTTAATTCTTGCTTCATTTAAAATCTGAGGAGGTGACTTATTTTATGCTATTATATAGGAAGAAACATTCTCATTTGCAATGGTCAGAATTTATGTGAAATATCTCCAAAAGGCAATTTGTTCATTGTGTCTTACCAAGGACTTGGAAAAACTATTATTAATGGAAATTTTAAAATTTGAAATGGGGAATTCTTATGAGAGTCCCAGAACAATTTGATTTGAAAATACCTACATCTAATGGTATCCTTTGTTTCTGCAGCTTTGAGCGGGGCAGAGGTGTGACATGACAAACACTGACAAACTAGTCCTACTAAGAAGGATTACATTAAATGATTATAAGGAAGAATCTTTTTTTTGAGAGACAGCAACTGAGAAGCACAGGTATAAAACACTGAAGTTAAAAAGAAAATAAAAAAAAATGGAAATAGGTTTCGATCCAGAGGAACAATATAATATATAACTTCAAACTTTAAAAAGAAAGAATCACAAATTTTCTTTCATGAAGAAAACTCTACTTAAATACAAATAAACTAAACTAAACTAATTAAAAACAAAACAAAATAATTTCAAAGGAAAAAGTTTCAAAAACTATTAAAATTACTCCCAATAAGTAAGTCAGAACTTGAGTCCAAACAGGGTGAGGAGTGATTGCAATTTTAGGAAATTACCGAATATTCTTTTTTAATCTTAAAGATAAGGCAGATGTGCAATAAGGATAAAAAATTAAAACCATTATGCAAAGGATAATGAAGAATGAAGAAAATGCTCAAGGTATATAAATCTTGATCTAAGAGTACACATGGAATGGCACTAACAGGTAATGGATCATAGGATAAATGACTAATTAATGACTAATGATCATAGCATACTGACTAATTAATCTGATTTTATATGTCAATATAAAATCCTAGTATTATTTTGGTCTATTGAATCACAATGTTAGAGAGAAGCAAAGTGTAAGAGAGAATTCATTAATTTTAAATACCAATCCTTGCCATCAATATGCTTAAAAGTTGTCAACAATTAGAAGAAAATGAGAAAAAATATGCAAAATTATAGCTTTGAAGTTGCTCAAAAATTCTTGGCTAAATACTAATCAATACATTAATAAATTCTACTGAATTCTTACAGTGAAGAATACTTTGTTACACTTAATTTTAAAATATTAGTAGTTTTTCCCTATAGTTCTTCCTTCCAGTGACCATGGAGAATTTTCTTTACCAATTTTCTGTATTTTAGAATCAAGAATTATCCATATTTGAGTGTGGGAGAAAGAGGGACAGAACAGGAGCAAGCACAGGAGAAATTTAAGTAATGAGATGGTAAAACAAAGAGTGACTTTTATTCTCTGCACAAAAAGTGGCCTCAAAAGCATCAAAATAATTTGCTGAAGCACTTGAATAATTAATTTTTATTTGCAGCAAATATTGGAATGCTCGAAAAGTTCTAAAGGAATAAATTACTAATGCTCAAGAATATTTCAAGAGCTATGAGAGGAAATATGGTAACTAAAAACTACATGAATTGCTAAACCACTGTGCTGATAATGCACCAATTGCATGATCAAAAAATCAGTGAAGAATTGCAGTATAAGTGCTGACACTCCATCTTCCTCCTTTATGAAAACCAGAGCTCAAACGAACAGAATTAATAACAATGAGGTTATAATCTTGATCAATAAAGGTGACTGAATTGATGTGGTGAATACAGATGTCTGCAAGGCTCTCAATTAAATCTGTCAGAGTATTTCTAGAAAAAGTAATGAGTTTTACTACAGATGGCACACATTTTATAACTCAGTTTATCTGCTTAATCTTAAAATATTCATAAATCGTCTTTCATAATTTTAACAGTCATCAAAGTACTACTACTGGCTCAAAGTTATTTCAATTTTTTATTAGGGGAAAATAAAAGAAAATTATTGCTGGCAATAACTACAAATAACAAAAGAAAAAAGTGTATTAATTTCATGTCAAATCTAAAATGCAGAATCCTTATCAGTGAGGACAGTAT
The DNA here is from genome assembly GCA_013397155.1 of Irena cyanogastra. Classification (NCBI taxonomy): domain Eukaryota; kingdom Metazoa; phylum Chordata; class Aves; order Passeriformes; family Irenidae; genus Irena; species Irena cyanogastra. The sequence goes on from VWZV01003308.1 coordinate 15,942, forward strand.
ATAGTATGATCTGCATGACTTGAGTCTATAAATTAAGTCAGAACATTTTCTAGGAAGTATTCCTAATTAGAATACTCTCCTGGTTTGGGATTAAATGATGCAACCCACTGACCCTTTCTGGATCCTAAGATAGCAGATGATACATAAACATATTAATTTATTCAAATTATGGGCTACAAAAATATTCCTGTCAAGAGATGTTTTGCAGGATGGGAAAAAGAGTTTTATACAATGAAGAGTAATAAAAAGTACTTTGTGCTCTATGAAGTCATAAATAATACATTGGAAATGTGCAGAAACACTGCATCAAAAATGACAGATTTCAAATAACAAATACAAAAAGCAATTTTACATTTTTCATGTGGTTCTGCTGAGCTTGGCTCCTATGCTTTTGAAGAGCTCTGACACAGAAAGTTCTGGTCTTCTGGCTGTGAATGCACAGTCATCTTACAGAACTTCTACTTATCAGTGCATCTCACTTTTCATTATTGATGCTACAAAACAACTGATAAATTATAATCTTTTCATGCACAACAGTCCTCAATGTTTGGATTTTGGTTGTTTTTTTTTTTTATCCAGTTGCTCAGTTCTGACTTCTCTGTCACACATTACACAGCAGTGTAACTTGCCAAAATATCATGGCTGACAATTTTTAAAGCATACATTCAAGACCAAACCAGATTTCATCTACATCCCAGAGATACAATTCCCACTGATTCAAGTGGCCACAGAATTATGCCATCATCATCTATTTTAGTAAATGACTCCTTAGATGTCCTTTTGCATATATATAGGATACTAAATTTGCATATATGATCCTAAACTTGTAAAAGCAATAATACAAGTATTCCTAGAATTCTACTGAAAATTAATAATTAAAATTTACATAAATTGAGGATGTTATCTTTTTGCTGACACATCGTTCATTTAAAAGCTTTCTTGGTCAAAGCATCATTGCACATTTTATAGCTACACTAGTCAGTGTTGACATATTTTATATAACTGCAGTCCTAATATTAATTCCAAAGCCTTGCTATCTATTGCTTCAGAGGATGCATGCCTTTAAAAGGAGGCAGGCTGTTTTATTTCTCAATAAAATTGTAATTACAATACCCCATGTTAGATTGACTCATTGGCTATATACTACACACCCCCTGTATCCATGAATACAATTAAGAAAGAAAGAAGTGCTCAATGCTTTCCTTTCTGTAAAACTTAAATGGAATATTTGAAAGATACATAGTGTGCATGATTACTTTCTGCTGCACAGAGATGATAAAAGTCCACAATATCCCAATATTTTAACTGGAAAAAAGAACAGAAGGCTATACGGCCACAGAGTTCATCACACAAATCTGAAAAGTTATAGAAACATTTGGCTTGCAGTTTAAATACACCAACATGAACTTACTAAGGTCTTGGGAGTAGGAGGAGGGGTTTTTATCTTTTCCTGGTTTTTTTCTGGACAATAAAATCTGTGTACAGTTGCTGCCACAGAAAAGTTCCACAGAAGAGATAAAATAAATTAACAAGACGACTGTAAGTTATGCGGCTATTTGGCCAATTTTTTGTTCTTGTAGTTTTTCTATTGACAAAAAAAAAGATATTTACTGTAGGTTAGTACAAAACTTTATAATCTTTATTTTTCCTAGGAAAATCTCTCTGATGAGACATGCAAATCCTAAGGAGTTTCTGTAAATCCTACTACTTGTTAGTATACTAGGATTAAATGAATTGCTCCCTACAATAAAAAATGAGAATAAGCTTTAAGACTCATACCAAAGAGAAATGAGCAAGTGGCAAATCCTTCTATCAACTATCATTCATATTTGGCTTTTTAGTATTTAATAAAGACGTGAATTGTTTTGTTTATAATGCTCACTGCCTCTTCTTAATGTGACAATGAAACCACAACATGGAAGGGCACAGGAGCCTGCAGTTCCTACTGCACTAGGAGGGATGGATGGATGGATGGATGGATGGATGGATGGATGGATGGATGGATGGATGGATGGTCCAGCAGAGCCACTCACAATAACCAAGCAGCCAGCAGAGCCTTCAAGCTTTGTCTTTGCCACCAAAGAATTCAACTCCATTTGTCAGGGGGATGCAGGTGAAGAGGAAGTGCTCAGAGCAAACAGGCAGGTGCTGGAAATACAGCATAGGCTACAAGAAACTACAAAGATCACCTTTCTCCCTCATGGGTGTTTATGATTCCATTGAAATTATAGCGATCAATTCGCAAAATTTCAGCAAAGAAATGGACTTTTTTTTTTCTTAACACCAATGTCAAATAGGTAATAATGATAAACAAGTTCAATCAACTCATTTACAGACCAGAATGTATTGGCATGATCTTCACCACCTCCCAACTGTCCTATAGCTGCATCGGACAGGCCTGGAACATGCTGCCTGTTTTTCTTCAATTTAAGTTTGTAAGCAGCATGGAAAAGCCCTGCCTACTACACATAGATTCAATTTAAAAATTAATGAAAGGTGAGACATAAAGTTAGAAAGCTCCTTTCCAAATGTTAGGGAGCTGTATGAATAAAAGGGCACTGACTATGAAAAGTTTGTGGGCTTTTTGCACAAGACATAATCAAGTATTCTGAGTTTTGCTGTATTCTGGAAAACTTCTGGTCTATTCCGGGGAAAGCAGAAATAAAAATATGATAAAATATAAAGCAATCTGCAGAAGATGCTTTATCAAATCTAAAGAAAATTGCTCAATTACTCAGAAAACAGACTGCTCAAGAATTTTATGTAGTGACAGAATCTTGTTTGAGGTGTTTATTTGCTATTATTTCTGTGTTAAAGCTGTCATACACCTACAAACTAGCTGAAGCATGTAATATTAGCCCTCTATTGGAATGCTTCCAAATGGGCTTTAGAAAATAACTGGGCCCATTTTTAGCTTAGCAACCATAAAACAGCAAGACAGAAAGCAAAAGCAGCAGAATTTTGCAGCTATATAATTTTGGAAATAAAAGGACTTTGAAAGCAAATGAAAAATGCAAACCATTTGCTCAGTACAACTTACACAGTAAAAGTCCTTTTATTAGAATTTATTTTAATATGACAGTATTAGAACATCAAGGCTATTAAGTTTTACACTCACAAGTTAGGAAGTTCTAGACTTGAAATCAGTCACCAGCACTATGACAGAGTCCTCAGCTAGGTATCAAAAGAGTTTTCCTTTTTTCCTTGCAGGATAAAATTTACTGCCTCTGCAGATAGCTTAGGGGCATTTCTTTTACTGCTTTTTATTTTCAGTCATTCGAACCGTTCACCCCATGGATTATTTTCTTCCTTCTAAACAAATTCACCAGACTGAATAAATTTCTTTTTTTTGTGGGGGAGGGGGGAGGATAGTGTTTAAATTATACTTTTCTTGTAGTATCTTGAACCTAGAAAGGATTAAGATTCCTGAGTATTGCCTAATTCCCACTTGAATCACCAGCATCTAATCTATAATCCTCAAAATTCAGGCTGGCTGTTGAAATATCCTGAAAGCAAAATGCAGTAGTGTATGTGTGTGTGTGTGTATATATATATATTATATATATATATATATGTATATCTTTGCCATTGAAGTTTCTCAGGACCTGGAAATTCTGCTCTGGAGAACAAATATGACTTCCCAGCCTTGCACATCTGATGCAGACAGACTTCCATTCTCCTTGGAGCCACTAAGAAAGCCCTTCCTAACACATTACCTTAGCTAGGACACTTGGTAGTCAGGTTTACATCAAACCTAACATCAGACAGCCAAATCAGCTGCTGCTTTTCAGAACTGTGATAGTGGCCTTTCTTCTCTTCCCTCCACCCTCTCCCTGCTACAGCAGCTGAATGATTAGAGAGAGTGTGCACGGATTTCTGTGAGAGAGCCAAACCTGTCTCTGTTCCAGGGGAAGAATGAACATCATTTCCTGAGGTAGTGATTAAAGCAAGCCCTGAGCCAGGGGGTGGATCGTAGATAACTTGGCCCTGTCCTTTTCAAAGGATAACTTTACCCTCCTATCAAGCTATTTTAAAGTGTAAAATAAATGAACTTTTCTGAGAGAAAGGGCAGATGTGGCTTCCCAGCATTTGAACCAGTAACTTTTTGTTGGGTTAGAGAAGCTGACTGTTCTCTCTTTTTTCAATCAGGGAACATATAATACTTCAAAACATAATGGAAACCATTGTGATAGAAGTCAAGGGAAGAAGAGAACATTGGAGATGTAGATCTGAACATGCCATCTATGTCCCTTTGAAGGCATGGCTTTTATCACCTTGCATTAATTTGCTGTATGATAGATCCCTTGGAGCCTCTTCTACTGAAACTTTCATTATATATAAAAGAACTGGGGATTTTCTAAGGTAGAATAAGAGACTATTCCTAAGTCTTTAATGCTTAAAAAAAAGCCATGTTAAAATATAGTACATCCTCAATATTTCCTGGTGCACGTTTTTGATGGTTACAATTTCATTGAAAGCTGATTCCTATTCATATAGTGTGATTTTTTTTTTTCAGGGATACAGATCAGGGCACTGAAGTCTTCAGACACTAGGCCAAGCCTTGTTACAAGTATTAATTTCTTTGCACAAGTCACTTGTGACTTCAGATGGCATTGTTAGTTACATTTTACATATCAGATACTAAAAACAAAATGGCCAAAGGAGCAAAGTAGTTTGACACCCTCAGGGACAAGATTTAATAGCTTTTTAATGCTGAGAAAACAGCTGTCATTAATCTCAATTGTCCAAGAATGTAGCACAATCAAGTGCTTGGAGTTAGGAACCCACAAATTTGAAACTACACACACTAAGCATTTTGTATTGAGAGATTTATCTTTTACTGGGAAGTTCAAATCTTTTCCTGAGTGAAAAGATTCAGTTTTTTCAGATTCAGTTCCTTTAGGATGGTCTCCTCTGTTTCCATAATTCCCTCCCAAACACCTTTGTACTTCTCTCTGGTGAAAGTTACTACAATAATCACCCTACAGGGAAGACAAAGGCTGGTTGTACAGATGCATTCTCAAAACCATGCTTTTCACATTACAAGCTAAATAATGAGCACCATGGAATTTTAGAACCATTACCAAACATACAAAAGTTATGAAACCTGAATTGTTATTAAAAAAGAAAATCAGGAAAAACATCACTGATGGGATGCTGACATTGGTTAAGTCCATCAAGAGTTTTGCTATTGTATCATAAGAATACCATCATAAACATGGCTGGATGTAAATTATGTACAATTAATTTTAGATCTCCCTAGCCTCCACATAAGTCAAAGAAAGAACCAAGTTCACTGCATTCTATTTCTGTGCTCTTGCCTTGTGGTCAACAGATTGAACGTTAATTAAGGGAAAAAAAAACAAATTCTGGTCTTTGCCTTTACATCTTTGGTTTTAGTAGTGCTAACATCTAAAGGTATTCAACAGGTTTTGGAAAATTAAATTTAGATCCACAAGCTTGGTGATAATTCAAAAATCATTACTTCATATTTAGTCAATTTTCATGAGACCAATTAAATGCATAAAGTTGTTCATATGCTGGCATTTTTGAAGAACCTGACACACATTTAGCAGTAAGATACCTTTAAAAATAAAAATGTGAGCCAGCTTAAAAACCTGAATCATCAGTAATGAGAACCTTATTTCCAGAAGAAAGGGTATACAGAACAAATGCAAGAATTAGGTGTGAAGAGATTTAACCTGCTAATTTATAGGGATATTTTATATATTTGAGTTCTAAATAGTACCATGAAAGACTCCTCGTCTGCAGGGAGATATAGTCAAAGTGTAAGCAGCAGTATCCTCAGGTTTGACAGCCACTTCAGGGGCACCACTGAGCATTGAGAGATTGGAATACACCTGGGGAAGACAAATCACATAGAGGAAAACTCATTAAAAGCAAGTAACTGCTGCAAGAACACCAGAGAGACAATATCCATTCTACCTGGTTTGGAGAGTAGAATAGAAAATATGGCATCAGTAAGTCCCAAATTTTATGCAAATGAAAGGACACACACTTTAAGAGAAATGCTGGTATACACAGATCATATCAAGCACAAATTTTGAAGTCATTGCTCAACATGATCAAAAGTATATTGCTCAGACCACAGAACTGCTTACATATGCATGGATTTGCACAGTTAGGCCCTTAATATTTTACACACATTTTTGTTAGAAATACAGCAAAGAGATTCAACAGTACTGATCCAGCTAAATAGACAGAGCAAAGCAAAATCTGAAGTGTCATTTCAACCTCATTTGCTAAATCTCAAGTAATATCAAACTGTGCTTTTTGATATGTCACATTTTGTAAACGACATACACACATGGCATGCATGGTAACTCTCGGGGCAATGGAGAGACCAATAGAATCTTCACATGCAGAATTTTAGATTTTGCAAACTGTAAAGCTCATTGGGAGAATATAGGGTGAGTATTTTTTAATTGCATCTCATTTCTTTCCCTCTTGTACAGAGCTGCTACAGAGGAATTCTCCGAGCAGCTGCTCATGGTGATGCCTTAGGATTTCAGCTTTTTTATTTTTCAAATCCTGTACTGCATTAGTATGTGACTCTAAACTCCATATAGAGTGTTAGTTAACTGTCTTCACGGTTTGGTCAGACAAAACAATCCCTCTAGGCCTGAAATTCAAGGACACCCTGCTGCCTCAGGCTCTGAAAAGTACAGACAAAAGTGAATTGGGAGGGGATAAACTGGGGGAATATTATTTGATTACCTGAAGCTGTAATTGGAGAGTTAACCCCTGATATGTATATGGACCAAACTTGTACCTGCCTGAAAAACTCAATACCATGGTCCATTTTGGGTGTAGCCCCCTGGGAAGGCATTGTCTGCCCTTAATGTACCTGAAGGCCCTTCATTCAATATATCTGCTTTTATTCTCTTAATTCTGCCTGGCCTCTCTTTTTAGGTAAGCCAGGAAAAGGCATTGGTGGAAGAGGCAGAGCTGGCCTGTCAAGCATCCAAGTGGATACCTGCATTCTACAAAGATTTCTTTTGTAACACTAACAGCATTACATGCACGTCATTTTTTAAGGAAATATATTTTCTTATTATTTTCAGTAAAGAAGCCAATTCTTAAATCATCTTTTCTTCTGATACAGACAATCACTGCCTACAACACATTCCCTCTCTGTGGTATTTATGTTACTGTAGTTCCTTTTTCAGGTACTTGTTCTTCTAAATCCAGAATTTCTATTCCAAATAACAGAGAAAAAAAATTGGTAAGGCAACAGTCTTCCTCTTCCCCAATAAATCTACATTTCAAACTGGATATTAAAAGTCTAGCAAACAGAAAGAATAGGAAGAGACTATTTGGCAAGAGGAAAAAAAAGGTTAAAAAACAGACAGATGAAAAGACTTGTGGAATTGGCACTTGGAGAAAAAAAAATTGAAAAGAAAATCTTTAAGTTGTCCACAAAGAGCAAAGCCTAGGAAAGGTGGGACTGTTACACACTAAAGATGGGGAAGATTCCTTTATTAAAACATAAACAACAAATTAGTCACACTCCTACATTTATGGACTTTTCCATTTCAGTTTACAACAAATGTACACAAGAGCAAAGGATAAGTACCTAAAAATACAGCTAGGATAATAGAAATGACAGCAAATTACTAGGGATAGGAATAAGGTAAGTTAAAATGAGATTTTTATTTAAGGAAAAAGCAACATGGAGACAGAAGCAAAAGTAGGATAAATGTGATTAATTTAAATTAGATAAAAAGCAGAAGGGTAGGGTAATACAGTTCTATCAAAGACTGGACATACCAGACAAGTTTCTCCCAAAAGATGTCAAAGTAAAAGGAACACTAGTGGCACGGTTGACTATAATAAACATGAAATGCCTATGGATTGCCGATAAGTAAATACGAACTGGAAGTTTGATCTTCAGTCATTCAAGAAAAATTTTGGGCACTTTTTCAGAGCAGTGAACTAACAGAAGCTAAATTATTTTAAAATGAAGTTTTTAATCTTAAGGAAGCACCTGTATAACCAAATAGGAAAAGGTTGAGTATAAGCAATGAAATTATGTCAATGCACACATGGCCACTGATTCAGTGTTTGAATCCAGATCCTGAATCAAGAGGTATGAAGGAATTCTCCCTTCCCTGCCCTGCATCAGATTAAACCTTTTGGGATCAGATGCTCACTAAAACTTGTCCCTAAGTGATGCTGACCTCAGTCTGCTGCCACCTTTCCAACTGCAGTCATTAAACTCGTATTTCTCAAGCTGCTCACTATTCCAGAGCTATAAGACAAATGTTCACCATCTTATTAAGGAATCACCCCCATTCATTCACCAGCCCTGTTTGTCTCTTTATTTAAGTTATTCACACCTCAGCCCATCTCCAAACAGTGGTCACAACAATACAGTCTCCTACTTCCAGCCTCCTGAAAAGGTTATGGTTGTGACAGACATCACTCACCAGGTACCTCTCGTGCTCCTTAAACAGAACTTTGTCTTGCTCCAATGGCCACGTGATTTATCAGCTCTCTTACTGAGACTAATTAAATGATCAACCTCAGATGACAAATGGATACTAAAAGTGCATGCCCACGCTTGCCCATGCACAGAGGCAATTTATCCTAATATCAGAATTCATACCAAGAATCATTCTCATTTGTTCACAGATATTTGGGACTCTAATATGGCAAAATTTGGTGTAACACGTCTCTGCTAACTGCAGGTCTATTACAAAATAACAATATATCCAGGAATACTCAGAAAGTGAAAAAGCTGGAGAATTTACAAGTACACATAGGGAAAAGTCCAGAAATTGTATATTTCTGTAACAAGAAGTAGCTGCAAAGATTTTTTAAGTTTAGAGAAAAGCTTTGAGTGAAGCAACAAAAGAATTTATACACAGTCAGCTGTAAGTTAACTTTGTTCTGAATATCAGAGAGAGAGCTATTTCTTATTAGAATGCATTTTTATGAGGATTATATGTAAGAACAGGACACAATTTTAGTCACAGATGTAGCATTCAATAACCTTATATCCCATAGTAATCTACAATATTGTGTTCTGGAAGGTACCTTAATATACCTAACAAAATCTTCTATGGATCACTATTGTTAGGCAAATACATTTTGAAGGAAGAAAACGGCATAAATTGGGGTGCTTTTATCAACAACAACAAAAATAATACTGATTTACAACCTATTCAAAATGAGTCAAGATATGGAATTATTTCTTCCATTTAGTGGGAGAGGCAGTTTGTCAGCTTCTGTCCTGATGTACAATGAGAGAATGATGAACAATTACAATTAACCAGAACCCACACCAAGGGTGGGGTTACAGAGATATGTACACAGAGTATTTATACTGAGAGAAACAGGCAGATCTGCAGATAAACACCGAGGAACACACAAAATTTACAAGCATAAATAATTGCAGTTTCTTAAAATACGTTACATCACTATCACTCAGGAAAATAGAATTGCAAAATAATGCAATGGAGCCAAAATGTAAAATATTATTAAAGTTATTATTGTGACACTGTACAACATTTGCTCAAATCAATCCATATCCAAGGATTTGTTTTTTACATTAGAGTATTCTCCACTTTCTTATATATCAAGTCATTATTTATGCCCAACCAGAAAGTATAAATGGAGTATAGTACATTGTATAGTACATTTTATACATATGTATAAAATGCTGCAATTTCAACCTAATTTATCAGTCACTGGTTTGAAAACTCATTCTGCAGAATTATAATATGGCTATTTAACATGAACAGAAATTGAAAACCAAACTTCAAAACTACAGTAACTTTTTCTAGAGCTGAATAACCAAACAAGTGCAACTCCAAAAACTTCAAGGCAAAGTGGTGAACAGATGTAAGAATATAATCAAATATACTTAAACTCCATTGTGTCTTAGTATAACAAAGTTAGACAGTAATTTATTCAAGGTTTCCATTTGAAAATTGTTTCTCAGGTCTGTTTAACAATATTGAGAGGCTCTACTTAGGGAAAAGTTAATGCTCTTTGATCTTAGGCCAGAACTGCATCTGTGGGAGTCACTGATCAACCTGACAACCAGACTCTCACAAAACTCTCAAGAATGGCAGATTTTCCAAAACGAGCCCCCATTAGTTTCCCTCATCCACCTTTCAGTGCAAACTTTCCAAATTCCTGAGTCACTAGGAACTCATTTAATTCTTGCAATCACTCTTATTTTGCCACCAGCATGTTCCCATACTGAAGTAAAATATCTTTGCATTGCACTGAGGATATTCCCCAAATAATTCCTGCCTGTTCAGCAGCAATCTGGAGTTTTACATAATGAAGAATGCTACATAATCCAGATTTTGTTCCTAAACCAGCCCACCTGTCAAGACAACTAACACATTTCAAGAAACAAATTTGACCTAAGACCTTACTATGCCCTTAATTGATCTAAAAATTTCACAACTAGTTGTCAAAATACACCTGGCAACAACTACAGTTATTCCTAAATTCTGTAGGCCTTTGCACCATTCATTATTGCTATGAAGACAGCCTTTTCTTTAGTGAAAAGAGCCCCTGTTACAGAAATTCTGGTAGATACAGTGGAAGCCAAAGGAATTGAAACTGGAAAGACAGATAAAAATTGAAGGATTATGGAATACACAGATCCACTTGTGGTTAAAGAATACAAACTTGACCTTGAACAATCAGGTTACTGCACTTGCACAGAATCTATTCTCAGAAAATCTCAGATACATTACCAAACAGGAGTTAGGCTGAAAAGAGAAGCCCCCTATCAAAGATTTATTGTACATAACTTTATTACTTTGAGGCATTTTTTACAAATACCTAACCTTCATGACATTGTCTTGGCGACACTGTAAAAAACCAAAATGGATGTATAGAGAATAGATGTAAACACACTGAAAAAAAGGGGATTTCATTTTTTTTATTATGTATTGATTCTACAATTTTATAAAATACTTATAGTTTGTATAACCTAATGCCTGAAAGGTAATTTAACTGAGAATTGAGATTCCTCTGGAGTGTTTACTTTACTGACATCTATTTTGAACATCAATGATAAAAACAGTTGCAGTTTTATATTTTTATTGCAAAACCATGCCTTGAAAGAATTAGGCATCTTTATAGCGAAAGCTTCTATCAAAGGTATCATTAGAAGGAGCCATCAACACATCAGACTATTATTTCTATCCAGTAGATCAAGAATTATATAAATAAACAAGAAAATTGCATAAAAAGTTTTGTCATGAGACTGAGAGATTAGATTTTCATAAAAATGCTTTACACTTCCTCCTCTTATAGGAGGAATTGAATTCTACAGACATTAAATCCATTTACACTGCAGTCACTTACCTGCTATTAATTCATCATCAGAGAAGGATGTGCTCTCTGATGTTATATATGCAAAAATTCTTTATGAATTCTGGTTTTGATTTTTTTCATATCCAAGAGTAAGTTAATCACAAAGAATACTATTTGTTGTAAGATCCCCTAGAACCAACCACGAAGAGCCCAGTGGCAGCAGTTCCCTAAGGTTTACACATCAATCAGTAGAAAAGAACCATTCACATTTTTCAAGGGAATTTATGGAAATTGTCTTTTTAATCATGGAAAGCTTTGTGAGCACTGAAAGTGTTTTGCTTAGAAGTTTTAAAGGTAGACTGATGGAGTCATGCATATGACCTCCACTGCATTGCAAAGGCACTTCTTCCCCCTCCCAGCTCTAGATCCACACTAATGGTTGCACAGACAATCAAACCACATATATAAAAATTATTGCTGCCTCAGACATAAACACTCTGTATACAATTGAAAATGAAAAAAGAACAATATTCAGCTGGGAGAGGACTGTCTTTCTGCAGTAAAGGCAAGGATTATTTCCTTTTTCCTCCTTTCAGACTTAGATTTCATTTTAAATAGTCACTTTTGCAGTAGTACCCTCATTTTGGCTTAGGCTATTAGAAAAACATAGCAAATACAAGAAAAAGTAGCATATATATAACATAATTTTATTTTTTAATGAAATGAGGTTTTTTGTTAAGTTTATAGTTTAATATATTCAGCTGTTTAAATGGAATAATGAAGCTAAATTTACACCTCCAAGGCAAAATTACCCAAATATTAGTTCAGCTAAATTACTTGTTGCTAAGTATTCATTGTGCAGTAAATTGTTTATGGAAGTGACTGTAAATTATTATGTTTGTCAGCTACTGCCACATCTCACACCATTCTTGATACAGGTTGAGGTTTTTTACTTCAGTAAATGAAATTCTTGTGTAGTTTTTTTAATATATGTGTGTTCCAGTTAATCTATGAGAAATGACTTCATATGGTGGATACACTTCAGCAATGCAGGGTGTATGGGGCACATCAACCAACCAACTCAATAATGAAGATATTCATTAGCCAACAAAATTACAAAAGATCCCATCAAAAACACATCCAAAACTATTACTTCTTGGATTATCTTTGCTCTGTCTGCCAAGACTGGCAACATTTCCTCTACCTAATCACCAATTTAGCCACAAAACAATACAGAAAACTGTCAAAGATGCTGGATTAAACAGGAGGAGGAGTTATTGGGCTGCCAGCAACTGCTCCCAAGGGAAACACCAACAAAGACAAAACCAGTGCTCTGCTTCATCACAGACTACCCAGATATTACAGTAATCAGGCAGCATGGAATGAACAATAGCAATAAAAATAGAATCTTTTTTTTTTTCCTGTTACCCTTTTGTTGCCCTTCGTATATCGGAGTAAATAAAGTTTATTTGGCATTTCCAACAAGGCTGTGGGTCACAGTTCCCTCTTAGAGGAGGTTTTCTGCATTCCTCTAATAACTACAGATACCTGTGATCATGTTGTGGATTTAGTGATTAAATCCTAATTTACAGGCAGACCGTTTTGGAAATAAAAGCAAGCAAATGATCTTTGCTGACTCCAATAGCACAAGACACTACATGACATCTGCTGGAGAGTGCTGGAAGTGATCAATATTGTTTGCTTTGTGGAGGGGACAGCTTCCAGACTCCAGCAGGCTTTGTAACCATGCCTTTTCCAGCAATTCTAGCCCACCTTGCTCCAACAACTGCCCTGCAACTGCTCCTGGGTAAGAACCTTGCCTAGAGAAAATGCATTATTCACACTGATTAATTTATTATATGCATACATGCATGAAGTAGCTGACCTTACTATTTCTCTCCCAAAGGTCCCAGAGGAAAAAGAGCACACACAGTTGGACTGTCAAGCAGTATTTCACAGAGATGAAAAAAGCACAAAACCCCTCCACATCAGAAAACCAACCAAAACCAGATTTCAGGGCCCAGAGAACAACCTCAAGGAGATCAAAGTTCAGTCAGACAGAGCTCATCCTGGAATAGTTACAACTATCATGAATTCATTTAATGCAATATTTCTGAAAAATACATACAATGAATAATTTTAATGCATTCATTTGAAGTTTGTTATTTCTGTACCTTTCACTTACATTGGCACAACAAAAATTGAGTTCACACAAAATAGGAAAGCAGAAAAAATAGTTCTGTTGCCAAAAACATTCACTTCTTCCAGAGATAAAAGTACAAATATAGAAGAAATGCAAATGCATTCACATCTAAAATCTAGACTGTTGAAAATAAAAATGTCAAAGCTGGTGATGCCCAAGAATTCATTTTATACTTTCTTCTGGGGATGATAATGAGTCAAAAAATAGGAATATGAACCTGGACCTTTCTGTGATATACCAAGTTTACTAAACGTAGATTGACCTGTAGAAATGGAAAACTAGAGACTAGCAAGAACACATCCAAGGAAGGATTTTCATATTGGAGTGAATTATCATTACTTAATAGAATGCTGCTGGTATATACATGATCTCTCTTTGTATCTTGTGGTCAAGTCATTCATTACCATTACCTTTCAATTTGAATAAAGCAGCATTTGGACCTACTGGCACCAAGGCAGAGAACAAAATCACTCAGTTTGCAAGTCCACACTAGTCAGCTAGTCAGATTTTATCTTCTAGCATGTACACTGCCCCACTTTCAACCCTTCCACAAAAGAAAAACTAAAAATATATATTTAGAGATGCTGACAATTGTTAGCTGGCACTCCCCTGCACTGCTGCATTAAATTGAGCTGTCCTGGCAAACACTGTATGGCCATAATATCTGGATGCTATCTACTCTAGATTTAAATGCCATGATAGAGTCACAAATATGGATTTTCCTGAGCAAGGCTGAAGATGTTCTTGCTCAGGAACTTCTCTGCAGCTGAGAAGAAAAGCAGAATTTCATCTTTCATGCCCTAATGCACCTTCTGCTTCTGCTGGCATAGGACACGGGATTCAATAAATAGGTACAGAAGGTGAGGAATTCTACAGAAATAGTTTCATCACTTCTAAATTCTAAACATACAGACAAGATAAATAGTAGAAAATTTGTGCTATTTCAGTACTACAACAGTGGTTTTAAATAGGAAAATGCATTTGTGCAAACACAGTTATAAAATACAGTTAATGGAAAGTATGAAAGATTATTATATTTAATAGTAAAAATACATTCTTGAGCAAGGAAATCAATAAAACTGTATTTCTTAAGAATTTTTCATTAACCTCCTCAGAGACCCATTGCCTTTTTACAACTCCAGTGATTACCTCTAAATTTTCTCTTCTATCAGCAAAAACACAAAGCATTCCCAGCTTCCTCCAACATTGCTGAAACAACAGCTGAGCAACAGACAGTAACTGGGCCAGGCCACTGGGTCATGAGAAATTCATGTATAGTGAGCTCATGCTGCAATCCTTCCCTTAGGAGGATAATAATTTTTGTCCTTTTCATATAATATTCACTATTTTATGAAGATTCTAGGAACCCAGTAATTCTCAGGCTCCTTCTCTGATTTCAAAACTGATGGAGCTGGCCATAGGTTTCAAATCACTGGAAAGATTAGCAAATGAACAGAGAACAATTGTAGAAGTGTTGTCCCCTCAGAAACCAGACTAAAACACAAACAAATCCTTTTTCCCATCAAGCATACAGTAAAATCATACATTATATCACAGATTTCCTGACTATAAACATATAAATATACTATGACCTATAGAAATTTTTCTCATTGATACATGAATTTTATTAGTGTATCTGCAATTACAGGAATTGTTGCTACCATAATACATAATGTATCAGTCCTTGTCAGAAAAATATTTGTCACACTATTGCAAAAAAAATTACCTTGTATTTTAGCACCTTCTTGGTGTAATTGCGCACCCATAGGATTCTATGAGCAACTTTTCCCACTTCACACACTATCACAATGCAATCCTGAGGCAGAGGTTTCTTCCCTATTCCCTTAAGACTAAAGATGTTCTGAGTTCCAGATGTAGTATTTCTCAGAATGAGCCTTCCCTATGACAAAGAAAGGTGAAAAAAGAAGAAATTTCATTACTGTACAAGTCCCCTTTGGCTGCCAAAGCAACTCCTTTAGTTTGTTTATCTCAAATCTAGGTGACTCAGAGTGCTCACAAGAAATGGCTCCTATTGACTTTCCTAGTTCTTCAATAAACTCATTGCTAAACAGAGAAGTAAACCAGAGAAACAAAACCTTTAATTTTAAAATTTTCTAAACTTTGAAATTCAACAACATAAAGTTTTTGTTTTTCTAGGTTTTCTAATTCTTGGCTTCTTCTTGAAAAACAAACATCTCCAAGAACATACGATCTCATGCCTCCTTTTCTCTTATATAACATTTAACTTTGCTCATTGAGTGTTTCCACCTGTCCTTCACCTGTCCTGTGAGCACAGTGTTGAGCCTGGAGAAAGGGAGACTCAAGGGAACTGCATTGCTCTCTACAAACACCTGAAAGGAGCTTGCAGTGAGGTGAGGACAGGTCTCTTCTCTATGTCTCAAGTGAAAGGTTGAAAGGAAATGGCCTTAAGTTGTGCCAGGGGATGTTCAGATTAGACATTAGGAAGAGGTTTTTATTGGAAGAGTGATTAGGCATTGGCATAAGTTCCCAAGGAAAGTGGTGGAGTCACCATCTCAAGAGGCATCTGGATGTGGCACTTGGGACATGGTTTAGGGCTAACTATGGTGGTGTTGGGTTGACAGCTGGAGCAGATAATCTTGGAAGTCTCTTCCAACCTGGATGATTATGTGCTTCAGCTAAAATGTTCTCCATAGTCATTTGTCATCAAAGGATTCAGGGCTTTTGGCTTTAAATAATTTTATAATACTGGATGCCTAAACTGCATTATATTTGGTTGGTAACACATCCAGAAGGGTTACTTATGCTTCAAAGAACACTTTTTTTCCATCTTTGGCAGTTCACATATTTCAACAGCAACTTTCAGTCAAAATCTCTCAGCTAGGACACAGACAAAACTACAAATACAGCTTCTTGCAAAAGGTGTTATAGCCTTTGCTCTGCTTGTCATTTAAGCATTTGGAATAATGATTACTCTGATGGCAAAAGCAGCTGTGAAATGGTGGCTTAACTTGTAAATAAAGTACATACCACATAAATTAATTTGTGATGTAGGCATGCAATGAGAAATACTACCTAATTATTGAGGTAATGGAATATGATTTAATATAAGTATTTAAATTCAGAATAAAGATGTATATTTTTGTGATAAAAGTTCAGAATTTTTACAGAATAAATGTAGGATTGAAGGATTTCGTAAAAACAAATAGAATCAAAGAATATAATAGAAAATTAAATAAAGAAGACATGAGAATATGTGGTGGGGAAATCTATCACACCTAATCTTAAGCTTACAAAGTTAGTTCATTTGTGATTTTACTTCAGATAGTAGTAAATCTTACCCTTTCTTTTACCCAAACAGATGCTTTAATATTAGCAACTGTCTAAACGCTTTCATAATTTGGATACTGGTGATAATTTCATTGTTGAAAGCATCCTTCTCAAATGTTGAAACTAATTTCTCTCTTACCATTATTACAGACTCAGCAACCGGCTTGAACGTGAGAGGGTACGGAACTGTTCTACCCACAGGCACACTTATTACAGGAGGGCCCTGAAAACACTGTCCTTCCAAAACTGCTTCAAACCTCCAGTCCTCACTGGATATGTTAGTCTAAAAGAAAATCAAAGATGTAAATTAGATTATACATTTAAAATTTTTGCGTGCATTTCAGCTTTCACTTGCAGCTATCACTGCATCAGAGGACAGTACTCATTTGCTCCAAGTACTGGCTCAGAGTGCCTTTGGGAAGAATAAAAGCAGTGTATTTTAAAAATGAAATAAGCTAATAATAAATCTGTTATTCCTGGCAGCCAGGGGTACAGAACCCCTACTTTCAGTAGCAATACTGTCAGCAGGAATACTCATTAGAAGAACATGAGCATGATCTAGATAATGGTCAAGATGGAATTTCTAAGTATCACAACAAACATTTACAAGTATCTTCATGATGCTGTTTAATGCTTGGCAAAATTCTGTTCCTATACCACCTGTAAAAAATCTTGGTGCACCCCTTTTAAGTGCTAATGTGGTGTGCTGGCACATATTGCCTCATTTGGCCACTGACAACGTTACAGTATCTGTCTCATGAATTGAGAATTCCATCTTCAAAGGAGAATTTACAGTCCTGTGCTCTCAGGTGGTCTTTAGACAAAACTAATTTAAAGAATGCCTATGCTGAGCAATATGACCCTGAGCCTATTCAAGAAACATGTTTATCTTGCCCCAGATGTATCATAAGACTTCTTGATTATGGCAAAAAGTGGGATATTCCATAATACGTGCTTAGAGGCTGCCTAAAAGTAATAAAACCAAAATAATGCTATTCAGCCTCCTACTATTTTAAAGAACCAGATGCCAAACATCTAGTCTGAAAAAAAAAAGATATTAACACTCATCTGAAAGATAAAATAAACTGTCACTCATGAGCTAATTCATGCCTTGTCAAATAGAGAAGATTAATCTCATCTGATCTATGAAAAAAGGAGGCAACCTTTTGACTTACAATGGCCTTCATCCATGGAAAATTGTATACAAACATCAGAGATAAAGAATGGATTTCAGGGAATAGAGATGATACTTCAGTCTTTGTTTCTGTCTATGAAAGACTCAGGAACAATGAACCCAGAGCTACCCACATTCTGCAGTGCCATATATCTAAGGTTTGATCAATATGTATGATTAATGTGTCAGTGTTAATTGTTAAGATATCTAGTTGAGCACATACGCTTGCATGGAATATTGAGGTTTGTGCAGTGCCTCAGTTTTACCAAAACCTTGCATCATCATGTCTCCAATTCTGTAATAACAATGACATCATCTCTGGTAGAAAACATGAAAGAAAAAAGTATGATGTCCTCATGCCAAGGATAAAATGAAATGGGAAAAAAGATTAAAAAAAGGGGGTTTTATTATCATGACTTTTTCTCTCCACAATATTAGGAAAAGTTTTATCCTTTTGAAAACCAGCTGACCAGGTGTAAATTTGGCAGGTCATCACTCTGCTAATCTAACATTTTAAAACTTGGGCTAGAGGAAAAACATCATCAGAATTGGTCTACGTTCTAGAGGAGGACCGTGAAAATTTGGGTGCTTAAGTTGTTTTATTTTCAGTGATTTCAAATACAATCAGTATCAGATGTTTCTTTTATCCACAGCAGTGATGATTATAACAATATGTAACACAAATATTTCTTCTTAGTCTCTAACACAAAAACTTGTCATTTGGAGAAATGTAGTTGACAAACGGTCATTGTGAAATTCTTTTGTAACAAATCCATCTAACACAGCATGAATTTGTCTAGAAGTGTCTTCTAAAGAAAGATATTAAGAACAACCATAAACATTAGAAAATTAAAAGAAAATATTTGTTAAATTCTACTCCCTTATACTTGTTCATTAATGGCCTTAATTAATCAATCATCTAATTCCTACAGGATGTCTGCTTAAAGTAAAATCTCATCCAAAGTCTGTCAAGTGAATTAATTTAAACACAGGTAATGCTAAGGGAGTCAGAATCTCCTCACAGGATTGTAGGTGGTTCAACCCAAGGTACATCATAATTCTCTTGGACCTATACCTGGAGAGGCTGAAAGACAGAGATGGAACAGTTACATTCATCTCATGCTTGAGAAAATTATGGAAACTCCCAAAGAAACTAATCACAGATCTCAGATTCAGCTGGATTCTTTTTCTGTTTCTGTCACTAATTCACTGTGTGGCTTTAAGCAAACCAGCTGACAATTTAATTTGCTCCATGTATAAAGTGTTCCACCTAACACACATTATGACTGTTAGTTTGCTTGTGTCTGTAAAAAGTACTTTGAGCACCAAATATTTGGTTTAAGAAACTAATTTTAGCAGATTGAATAATTCCATCTCCAGTTCCACAACGAGCATATCTTTTTCCACTGAATATTTAAGAAAATTTAAATGACAAATACAATACTGCTAGTAAAAATATAAAAATTTGGGAAATGTTCTGATAGATGGAGAAGCTCCAACTAGGAGGAGTGTATATAGAAATGTAAAGTATCTAACTCCTAAAAAGTGAACACTCTGAAGAGAAAAATAAATCCATCAGAAGAATAAAGCAAAACTGTTTAGAAAGTGTCTGCTTAAACAAGGTAGAAAAATCCCTTTACCTTTCTTTGTTATGTATCAGTTGTTTTATGCTAATGTAACATTCAAAAAAATCAATGTTTAATACATAAATTATTAATATCTTAAAACTAGTGTGCAAGAAGAGATAGCACTGTAATATGGTTTCCTTTAATTTTCTTTTTTCCTTTCTGATGTACTAGTTCCTTGTATACTCTCAATATTTGGCAGAGCATTCAGCATGGCCTTTCCCCAGATATTCAGTCTTCGTTTGAATCTGCCCCCACTCGTTCGACTACAAAATCTCAGAATAATTTCTCTATAAATTAGCTCACTGGTATGCCTTAGTGGCTCTACAATTAAAAGCACACAGACCAAACTGTGGTTCAGATCTCAGGAAATCTTTTACTGGTTCTATCTCTTAAAGAATTTTTACTCCTTCTCTCACAGCTTAAGTTCCTTCCCTATAATTTTTGTCTTTTTTTTTTTTTGTTTTATTTTAAAGTTCTCGAAAATTTTACCAATAATTTTCTGAGAGATGATATTGCACCCGTGTTCTCTCTTCAGTTTTACTTTTCATGTGCCAAGGGTTTCATACACAAAGCAGATATGATAAAGCTATACACAATACACTGGCTATGCTTACCACATTTTTTTGCCTGTATGTAATCTAATTCTTCTATTTTATTCCTCGGTATCTCTTCTTTTTTTTTCTTCAGAAATAGTGTATTTATTCCCTAGATTAAATAACTACTTTTTTTCACTTTCATTGTGATAACATTATTAAATAACAGACTAACAATTTTGAGAAGACAAACATCAAAATTAAGCCCATCAAACTAATAATTAACTTGAAGTAAACTATTTTTCCCAACAGGTTTTATATTATCTATGATATAGACTCTGAGAAATAATACTCAACTTAGAATTTACATGCATTTCTGCATTTTAGGACTGTCAATTTTAACAGTATTGATCCGAAATCCATATTTTAAAAATACCAAATCTTAGTTTAGTTAGCAGCAGAGGAATGAACTTACAATTGGAATTTCCTGAGTCACTGTCTGGTAAGCTGGAGTTAGAAATTCGAGCTGTGCATCAGGCGTGTCTGCATTCACCACACATTCAATCTCATAGACACGAATGTCCCTGGATGACTTCAGGATGATCTGACAGCGGTAACAACCAGGACCCGTAGGAGTGAATTTTATAGGAAACGCAACTGTGTCACTTCCATCTGGAAAAAAACAAACAAACAAACAAACAAAATTGTGCTGTTGTAAAATTTTTCAGGAACATTGAATTCACAAGCAGAATCTGAAGAGGTTTCCAATCAACTGTAGGAGAGTCTCCTCAGCAGCACATGCAAGAATTTCCAAGAAACAACAGTTTTAGGAGTGTTACCATGTAAGTTAGTTTCCTAAAAATGGTATATTGAAGCATGTAAACAGTATTTTCTACTGATTTTAGTAGTGCACATAGAGGTATTTTAAAATATCTCTTAAATCTAATAGAAGAATTTAACATATATGAATTTCTGTAAGTATTTTAAAAACTATACAAGCTATTACACGTTTGTCAGCAGCTACCATCAGTGATATCAGAGATAGTGCAGTATATTTGGCTGAGTATCCCCAACAATTACTAAAATTCTGTTCAACGTAGTAGTTCTCATGACAACTCATTGTCCAAGCAGAACCAGATTCATGCCAAGTCCCATTTCCCAATCTGTAGCACACAGGATAACCCCCCACTGTAATCTCCAGAGCAAGGAAGAAGCAAAGAAATGCTGCTCATCTCTGCCCAGAGCCAGGGCTAACAAGCCTGCTGCAAAGATTTCCTCCTCTGTTCTTGCCTACAGAAAAGATCAGACTCTTCCACAGGATTTTAAGCCCCAGAGTAGCTCTTGCAGGACACATTCCAAAGGAGAAAAGGAGACACATGAGGAACTCCAGTGATGGCCATAAAGAGTTCCCCAGTCCCAGAGTCTCTGAGAAACCTGAAAACCACATAAACACTGCAGCTGTAAAAGCTGTAGTTTTACATATAACAAAGACTGATTCTCTTCACTGCTTTCCAAGGTTAGAAGCCAATGCCTAAAGCTGGAAAAAAATTACAAGGAAAGTCAGAGACAAGGTTCTGTTGTACTTGAAGAAAGATAATACAGTGTACTGAAAGATCCAATATATTTCTGCATGAGTTTTATTTTCTTGCTCTAAATGGAAATTTTAATTACTAATTACTAGGGTTATTTTTCCCTGAGTTGGACCCATATTTGAAAGGCACGCTTTCAAACAGAAATGCTTCCTAAAGAAAAATTTTAAAAGAATAAATATAAAAAGTACATTCCATAATTATAATATTTAGTATGGCATTACTTCAGTAATAATGTTTCTTATGCATTTAGAAAATATATTTTAGAATAATTCAGTTGAATAACTTAAATATTATGCTCAATTACAATGAATCAAAGGAAAGCAAGTAAATTGGTTACATTTATTCAACACAAGTATCTTCTGCAGTGATATATGGTTCCTCCAAATCAAAATAACTACAGAAATCATTTGTCTTCAAAATATTGGTGAAGATTGATTTTTTCCCCTCCAAAATGTTTTTTAAATACCATAAAGCAAATTAGGCTTAAAAACGTCTCAGCTTAGCATGTTTTGTTCTCTCAGTCTCATAAGACATTCAAAGATTAATTGAGGGATATATTCAATGATTTAATGAACATAATCCATGGGGCCACAACTGGTTTACCTAGCAATTTCAGAGAAAAGAGAGTCAACAGTAAGCCATGGGCATCATTTATTTAACTCCCATGTAGCAGGAAGCACAGCCTGCATCCATCAAAAAGAATGAGGCTGCAAGCATTTCTTCAGCAGTGAAAAGCCAGGCAGAGCAATACAGGGGTTGCTACAGTTTCCATCCCTGCTTAGGACTTTTATTGTTTGACAGGGAAACACTCCATATGAAATAAGCTGACAGTTTTATTTTCTAGATTTATGTCTGACAAATGCCTACAGGAAACATTCACTTGATCTCATTGGGTTTTGTTGTGAGACAGTTGTCAAAACAGGGATATTTGCAAAAACTGAACCCTCAGTGTGCAATTTTACCATGCATTGTTGGAAAACTAAATTACAGCACACAGGCACTGGTCATGTCATCTGGCACTGCCTGGCATTTTGTGCCCTTTATTTATTGCAAAACACAACCTGATCACCAGAACTAACGAAGTTCATGTCCTCTGGTTCTTAAAATTCTTATAAGTCATCATTTTAGATCTGCCTGAATTCAAAGTAAGTCCTGTAACTGCATTAACCTCCAAACAGAACCTTTCAGAGAAAAGTAATGACAGTTGTTTTGACATTAAAGTGTAAGAAAAAACACATTCTGTAAGGCAGTAATAATGGCCCTTAGAAATCACTGTTTAGCCTTATTACAAATTGTAGGAGGATGAAATGAGTAAAAATAGAAATGCTACTCTTCCACACCACAATCTGTTGTCACAATTTGTGGAGGTAGGAAAGTATGGGTTTTCAGCAGTTCATCAAATAATTGCACATTATATTAGCTTTTGTTCAGCAATGGTGATTCTGTCTATTCAGAATTTCAAAGCTAAATTTCTCACTGAACTTATCTCAGTCTCTGACACTATGTATGTGTCACAAACAACGGGCTAAATTAACTTCAAGACTGAATTTGCAGGTATGGACTCCTGGAAGGTTAAATAAGCAACCATAATTAAGAATCCAGCCTATTCTGACTTCTGCTTATATATTAGGTCTTCAAATGGGCTCATCTGAATAAGAACATCACTCAACTGAGTAGTCTTGAAAAACAAACTACTCTTTTATATCTTTGAGTGCTTAAAAGTTTTTAAATTTTTTGCAACCACTGTATATGTTTATTTATTATTTCCTTTCACTTAATCAAACAGATTTGTAGAAGAGTTTCTAAAAAACCTACTAACTGGTTATTTGTTCCTTTTTCTGTTTAGATACAGTATACCATTATATACCTAAGCAAAAAGTTAAATACACTTTATCAGAAAATGAAGATCTACTGGGGAAAAAAGAATGAAAGCAGGTTTTCCTTAACTGACCTAAAAATGAAAATGGGAGTCACTTTTTTTTAATGTCTTGCTATGAATACTCAGCAGCTGTGTTTGTGTATCATTCAGAAGCCAGTGAGGAGCTGGGTGGCACTACATAAAGTAGTTGTAGGGGGCTGGCTGTTTAATAATCATTGCCCCTAATACTTATGAAAAATACTCAGAGGCACTCTAGAAACAAGTAGGCACTACACCAGTGAGCAATGCTGCCAAGTTTACTTAATACAGCTTTAAGAACCATGACATGAAGGTGCTTTCCTAAGGCATTTAATGAATAGCCCTTGCTGAAAGGGATTAGCCAAATTATGAGGAATTATACTGATAAAATAGAGTAACAATTCAAAGACTCTTGATCTAAAAACACAACAAAGAGCTAAGGTCTCTCTAAAACACACACTCAAAATTTACAAAAAAAATTCAAAACTGGTTCTTTGTGACTGGAAGACTGAACAAAATTTTCTACAAACAAGGAAGAGAGCTCAGGACTATTACAAAGACTGCACTGAATGCATAAGGAAATATTACATGGAGAGAGGATCAAAACCAAGTCTTTTATATCACTTACTGCAAAATAGTAAGTTAATGCATAATTAGCAATGAAAGCTTATAGTGAAAAGATATAATAAGAGCTAGCTAGAGACTTCTGTGGTGTGGTTCCTTTCTTTTTGCAATCTAGATTTCTCTGAGGAAAGGATTTCTTTTTAAAAAAAAAAGATAAAAAAGT
>VWZV01003312.1:0-59483 GCA_013397155.1 Irena cyanogastra
AATGATCAGAAATGCCTCTGCCCGAATTAGGGTGCAAACGGGACCATATGCCATAGTCAATAGTATGGATTGTATTGAATGGTAACAGAGAGAGAGAGAGAGAGAAAGAAATAGAAAAGAGGAGCAGGGAGAAGAAAGAGTGACAGAGACAGGTTTAGTGAAAAACCTCACCACTCTGTAGTCAGGTGAAGGAGGGGTGGGGTTGGTTGATCTCAGCCTCTTTATTCAGTTCAGCCATGATGAGCAAAACTCTTTCCTAGCAACGTTTAAGCCATTACCCCATAACATTTCAGTCTTTCACAGTCATTTAATACGGATATGAAGGAAACAATCTACGTTTAGCTAGTATGAGTAAAAAATTTCCTATAGCTATCTGGCTAGCTTGGTCTAGACAGTAAGCATTAAAAATACTAAGTATGAAGCAAATCTTTACCCTCATAAGAGAAGATGTGGCTTGTCATATTTTTGTGTAGTCTTATAAAGAGGAAAAGTGTCTGACTGACAGAACTGATGCATTGCGAAGATTTCATGTGTCTTCAAATTAGTTACACTGGTTTAATCTGACCACAGTTCTCAGCCTTTTAATATCCAGTTCTCAGAAAAATTAAAATGTTTTAAAGGTTTAGGATCATAAAACGCCTTTCCTTTAAAGATGACAACATAAAAAGCAATTAGAAGACTGTCAAATGAATATATGTCTTCTAAAGCTCTGGTGCACTTAAAAGAACTAATTGCAAAGAAAACTTCCGTGCTTAATATAATTATTAGCAATATGCAAATCACAGGGAAATTCAGGCAAAGGTCTACAGAGACCAGCTGTTTGCCAAATTACTTACAAATGTTGCCCCTGATGGTTTAATATGGTATGTGACTGTTTTCCTGGAGCTAATGCTGATAGTGGACATCATGAAAAGGGCAATGGGAAATGCTAACGTTCACTTGCTTCAGCCATTCCATGCTCAGCAGCATCTAAGAGCCTCTTAAAGATAAGACACTATTTCTACCAATAGTTAGGTGACTAGGGTTTACAAAAATATTATGTATTTTTTTTTGTTTTTAATTTCTCATCTGCCTATGCCTTCCCTAAATAAATATAAAAAGAAAGAAATTCTCCATATCAAAAAACACAAGTTGAGAATGTTTCTGATGCAGCTGGGCAGTGTTATAGTACTCAAACATTTCAGCACTAAGGTGGAACCCAAATGTTGTTTCATTGCTTTGAGTAAAAAGGTAAATACAAAATAGGATGCATTTTGGGGGTCAGGGTCACTTGGCACTTACTTGAAGTAGTGAGTTTTGATGTGGAGAGCTCTGATATGGTGCTGCGAATTAGCTGGAGAGTGTGTGCTAATTCTCAATAAACTGATGTCTGCTAAACTATAGTATACAAGGAAATAAAATCTATTTTTGAGTTATTTTATAATGATATGCTCCCAAAATGGCTTGCTCACCTTCTTTCAAACTCAGGGAGCTCTATGACCATGGTGTTCTATTCTATTTTAGGAACTTTAGTCCTTTGTAATGTAGCTGTACAATACAAACAGTGGAAAAATACTTGTTATTACCTGATATGTTGTTTGAAGTAAACATTTCGTAAGTGTAGGAATAGCTCTTATCAATGTAAGTCTTACTTTATGTTCTTTAAAGAAAGTGCACAACTGAGTTTCTGTGATTGCAAGAGGGGTAATTTATTCCCCTTGTTCCTTGAGATAAATAAGCTTATGTCAATGACAAGGGAATAAAGGTCATGTGTAGAAATGGCTGGCACATACCTTGTAAATGATAAGCAAATGTTTATTTTCCTTTTGTTAATTTTGCAGTTAGAAAGGAGGTAGGGCCCAGCTTTCTAATGGAAAATTTAACCAGATAAATATGGAGACTTCATTTTGGTACAGATGTTGTCAGGCATACTAGCTCCTACACACAATGCAGAGTAACCTGTCATGAGCTGACAATTCTTCTGTAAAACTGACAAATTGTCTTCTTCCCAGTGGGATTTCCCAGAGGAAGGAAGTCAAGGAATACTTGAATTTTTGCCTATGTTTCTGAGGTATACATTGAAATCAAAAGTGAAAATTTTTACTAGCTAAATTAGGTCTGTGTTATTCTCTTCTTGTATATTTAGCTCTGCATCAGTGAAGAAGTAGTATTAAAGTTTATAAATTTTCATCAGTCATTAAAGCAAAAGATTAAAAGTATGGGTCACTTGTTATCTTAATTAATACCTACTTGGTGTTTTCCAAATGAAGTGTCAAGAAGTAAAGGGCACATTTGTGTTCCATTAATGCATTTGCAGTATTTCTCCCATAACGCTTCCTAATCCCCTTTAGAAGTTCTGTGTTCATTTGGGGAAGAAATAATTTTCCCTGATACATATTCAGTGTGATTTTTTTTTTTTGCATATTGTACTGATTTAGGGTTCTGTTCTTTATCTTTTCTGAAGTCTAAACATCCTCAATTTAATACAAAATAGGTCACGCTACATATGAGAGAGGAAAGTATATTTTACTTTCTGAATAAATTTAACCTGGTCAAATACATTCTGCAGGTTGAATTGTATTTTTTTTTAATAAAAATTATCACTGTTAACCAAACTGAATAACACATCTGTCTAGAGAATGTTTCATACAATTAATAGAAGAACATCCATCATTTAATGAACAAATCATAGTTCAGCATAACAATTGCTCAGTGCTGTTCTATGAATCATAAAAATACATTTCTGACATGACTATTTGTAATATACCTTAGTGATTTAATAGCATCTTAGCTCTTTGGTTGCTTTTCTTTTTAACAAGTAAAAGTTACAGGCTTTCCCAGGTGTATAATTATGGTATAAATTTAGCATATTGAGCTTCTCACTTAGATTCTTTGGTGGACTAAGATCAGCAACATGATAAAGCATAAATATGTTTGATGGGTAATAATTGGATATAAACAGAAAAATTATCCGATGACCTCTGCTTTTGCATCTCTTGAAGGAAAAAAATCTTCACTGAAAGTGATGGTCTTATCTATGGATGCATGAGGCATTTGCATGAAAATCATGATGTGTTTATGCCTTTCATCCCTTTTGTCTTCATTAGATCAAGAGTTCCTGTTCTGTATTCACAATACTACTATTTTAGCACTTCTTTGTCTCTCCTAATATTCCTTCAAACCTAAAATCATGTTTTTGAAATCAGCTGTTAGACACTTATCAAGTACAGGCCCTTTTAAATACCTTATTTAAAAGAGTGTATGTATGTGGTTCCATATCATGATGTCCCATTCCACCCTCTCTTCCCCCACCCTGATATTGTTGCATAAATCAATAATAAGAAATTATACTTAACTCAAACTTATCAACTTGTGTTTGACATGAGTGGAAAGATAGACAATCATACTCCCAAAGGATGTCCCTATATTTAATATTTTTAAGAGGCACTTCCCCTTCACACTCCTGTAAAGGTGTAGAACCTTTTAACTTTCAAGAAAAAGCACTAGAAGTCTGGAAGTCAAGACAGGCAGACTGAGTAAGTCAGTGGTAGAGATAAGCAAATTGTCAACCCTGGTGCAATTGAAGTAGAGCTCGATGATCTTAAAGATATTTACCAACCTAAATGATTCTACAGTTCTGTGATTTTTAAACAGTTACCTCCCCAGTATTGTTCAAGATTACTTGCTGTACTTCATTTACGTCTAATAGCCACATGCAGGGCTGCAGCACAGTTGCCACAGATATTTTGTTTTGGTGGGATGCTGAATCCTGACCTGTGGCATGGTCAAAATAACTGGCATGGTGTAGAAAGCAAGGACTTATACTTGGCCTGGTTATGTTGCAGTATTAGAAATGGTTTTGATGAATCTGGCTATCATTATCTGTTATGAAATTTGACATGCGAATTCAGGAATGGAATGTCGTGCAATACTCCAGTATTGTTCCATGTGACTCAGCTAGTTGTTACGTTTATTTATTTATTTAAAAATAATTGCTTTTGTTTTGAAAGAAGTCTTAAGGAAAGGTATTCTCCTCCCCTGTGCTAATTTGTTGTTCATTGTCCCTAACTGTATGACATATTGGGAGGTTTTTTTTGCATGCTATCTGAACTAGTAATATAATGGAACTGATCAGCTTCAGCATCTCCCTCCCTCTCCTTAGGAGTGCAGTTGAGTGGATCTAAATCACTGCCATGCATGTGATGTGTTTTGATTTGCATTTTGATGTATTTTGGAATATGTAAAAGGAGGATGAGTTCCTGTGTGGTGTCATAGCAGTTAGATACTCATATGCAGCCCCCTGTCTAATTAAACTGAGCCTTTAATTGGAATTTAGCTGGCATGTTTGCCTGTGACAGGCAAGTTAAGAAACTTACTTTCCATTCATCCTTTACCCGCATAGCAGTGTATTGAGGTTAATTACTAAAATTAAGTAGGTTATGTGTAAATCTCTGTATAGGAAATAATTATCACTTGTCTGAGAAGGGTGTTGTGAAGCCTAGAATAGCTTTGGGAGAAAAAGCTAAAATGCAAAAGGAGGAGAAATTGCAAAAAAAAAATTCTAAAGTTTTAAGTCAAAACTGGCAAATAATTATAAGCAATTAATATTAATTTTAAATTTTTTTAACAGCCAGTGAGGTCTATAACTATCAAGGCAGGCTTAAAGCAGAAGAGCTTGAGATCAGGGGTTTCCCGTGATGGTTCTGTTTGATATAAAATATGGCTTCAGTTCTGGGCTGGATGGGTGCCTGCTGTTTGCTGCCTTGGAAGATGCTGGTGTAAAGTTACCTAGATGAACTTTGTAGTGACTTTGGACATATTTTAGAAGGAATGGAAAATCTTGTCGTAGTATTAATAGACTACGTTTTGCTGGAATCAGCTGATTACTTGGAATTTAACTTATGGAAGGTATATACTGAAAAAGGTCCCCATTGCAAATTTGAAGTTTCTGTCCCTGAATCAAGAACCACAGAAATATTAATGAGACTGCAACTACTGTGTAGCACAAGATAAATGTTACCTCAAATATTATTATTTTTTTAAATTTATATTTCAAAAAAGTAATAGTTATGAAACTAAATGCTCAAAGAGTGATAGAGAAAAGAGGAGAATTCTTCCAAACTATGTCAAGGTGTCTCTATCTCTATGTATGAGACCTGTGAGAGATACTTCAGTCCAGCAGGAGAAGAATATGGAGAAGATCAGGAAAGTGAAAAATGACATGATGACGGGTCTAACTTGGTTCATTTGATTTTAACTAAAACCATTTTTAAAAAATTCTGTTGCTGGTTATTTTACCTTTTTCATTCTTGGCAAGGTATGTATCTTTTTAGGCCAGGTGTCAGTGGGGTTTCTTCGGTAATTGCTTCTTTTTTTTCACTTTGTCATTGAATAATAGCTTAATTACTGTAGTAAATCTCCATCCTAACTCCTCTGTAAACAAATTAGACCTCTCCTTAGGCAGTTTTTCCTCTTCTAGTTTCATCCTTTTTTTCCAGATTCCTTAATATATATGTATAATATATAGAATATACTTCTGTGTTATGAACAGATCAGTCTCTTTTTCATTTGACATTACCCCGTTTTGTTCTTCCTTATTTCTCCAGGGCATAATGAAGTATTTGTCACTTGTGCACAGGGGAAAGGGCTTTAATGAATTGCACAGGGTGTGCTCTAATTGACAGTAATGCATTCTGTACATTTTTGTAATTAAGTCTGTAGAACTCCTTCACCTGAGGTGGATAATTGTTCCCTGAATTACGCCCTTCTATTTTTATCAGCTTGCTTTATCTTAAAATTTAAAGTCATTGTCATGCAATTGTATTCTTTAATCAGCCTGTACTAATCAGTATCATCTACTGCTTCAGAAATAACTCAGGTAAAAAAAAATCAAAAATCATTTGCAGATACATAGACCATAATATAGATCCAGAAAAGCTTTCAGAAAAATTTCCAAATATTACAATTTTTCAGTGTAGTTCAAATAGAAAAAAAATCATTAAAAATATATTCTTGGCCTATTTAATTAGTAATTTCAAGATAGCTTAAATTCATCACTGTGCAGAGGGTCAGTAAAGTCCAGGAATAAATTAGGTCCTATTTAAGCCTTTTGGACCTGATTCAAAGCTCTTTGAAACCGCTGGAACATTTTCCTTTGAGTTCCGCACAAACAATAGTAATTAATAGTCTCACCCTGAGTAGCTCTTGAGTGAAACAAATAATCAGATATGTTTAAAAAACTGCAACTTGGCTTAGATATTTAAATGGTGGAACAGCACTGGCTGAAAGCTGGGGAGATCAGAACAGCAGATTTTGAAGGAACTGGGGTCTGTAGGGCACACAGAAATGACATCAAAAGCTCATTAGCATGGTTCTTGATGGAAGGTGAGCTGTCAGCTCTGATTTTGGCTTTTTGAAAGGCTTTTGTCACCTGTAAAAACCATTATGGGTATTTAGGCTGGAGCAAGCTTTCAAGAGCCTTTTTTTCAGTGTTGTAGTAATTAGTTATTAAAGCAGAACTAGCTAAGATGGCACTCAGCACAATTCCTATTTAAACCAACTGTAGCACATTATGGAAGCCAATTAATTGTGAATTTTTGTAATCCTGAAAGATAAGGCAGTCTGCAAATGTATGAAAATTTCTTTGTGTGGTGTATGTACATTTCATATTTGCCTATAACTATGCTTACCTGTTGAAAAAAATCTAATGTATTAACCAGCGAAGGAATTGGTGAAAAATCAGTTGTAAAATCTCAGCCTGGTCTTGCTTTAATTTTTATAAAGCACTGAAAGAAAATTTAGACATCCTAATGTTGGTAGCTTTGACCCAGTGCAGTTCTTTTTATCAACACAAGACAATTTATTGTAGTAAATTGATCCAGCAGCTTTAAATTAATACAAATTACTGGAATGATGAATCACCTGGAGCTTTATTGTAAAATAAATCTTTACATTTAAAGCCTTTCCCTGGAAGAGCAATTCAATAAAACGCATAACTCAGTGATAATATTAGATGGGATTAAGCATGCTTAAAACATTGCTATTTGTTTCTTTATTACCAACCTGTAACATTTCACTATTTACATCACATATTGAATCTAGGCAAGGTGTGAATTTTAGCCAAAGCATGAATTTTCACATTTTGTTATTCCAGCAATTCAAACTATTCAATCAAATGATAATTTTTTTATTCCATGCCGGTGAATTCAACTCAGGTTTGCATGTACAACTGTTTCTATAGTAACTGATTCACTACAAAGGAGGCAATAGCAGTTTGAAAAACAATAACAAAAAGAAAACCCAAATAGGTGGCATAACAAAATAG
The DNA here is from genome assembly GCA_013397155.1 of Irena cyanogastra. Taxonomy (NCBI): domain Eukaryota; kingdom Metazoa; phylum Chordata; class Aves; order Passeriformes; family Irenidae; genus Irena; species Irena cyanogastra. Next base: position 7,304 of record VWZV01003312.1, read on the forward strand.
AGGACAGTGTAGGAATGTTATGAATCTTTATTGATGTTAATTTCAGAATGAAGGGCATTTGTAAAGAATGTATGGATGCAACACATGATTCCAGAAAATATTTATCTTATGTGGAACAGTGGTCAGTTTAGAGGGTAAATAGAGATTAAATTAACCAAGTAGTTAGAATACTGTTGAAGAATAACTATCCATTGAACTTCTATGTTTGATAGAAAATTACAAGGTTTTTTTTTTTTGTTTCCAGGATGAATATTTGTCAGATGAGGAATGGAGTTTTTGATGGGAGAATAAACAGTTATATGCATGTACCAGGATGGCTTAGCCACCTTTCTCAGAGGAGATGATGCCTAGAGGCTAAATTACTGAGGAAACTTAAATCTAAAGGATTTTTTGTGGGTTTTTTTTAAGTCATCCATTGTAATTTTGTTGTCCCACGTTCTAACCCCACTGACTTATTGGATTCCCAGGGCTAGTTCTTGTGGTTTTTATTTTTTTCTTTTAATGTATATATTTGAAAGCTCTTATTTTCATGCCAGGATACAGCAACAACAAAAAAGATTTAACCCCATGGTGGTTGGGTGAAGCAAGAGAGTTGTCCCTTCTGTGAGATGTTAAAAAAAAAATTAAACATTGAGTTTATGCTTAAAAAATGAAATCCCAAAGTAGAAAACAGGTTGTATTTTGCGGTGCTTTTATTGAGGTTTTTAGCATATTTTAGTGTACACTCTTGACATTCCTTTGTGTGGATGCTTCTTGTTGTGGAAAAGTGGCATCTAGAATTTTCTCCCATTAACTTCTTGGGGAAAAGTAGCAGTGACTTTAGCTATAAACTTTACAGAATGCTTTAGGGCAGCTTCCCCAGTGTATCTGAGTGCTAATCACTTCCTTTCTGATGAATTTCCAGGATATCAGTTTCAATGTCTTCAAACAATTTTCTGAGACATTCTCCACACAAAGAGTAATGCCCACTAACAGAGGAAGTGTTGAAGACTGGCCTTTGGCAGGGAGGTTATTGTTTGTTACATCAGGTCACAGTACACACTGGATTAGGTTAAAAAATAATTGAGACTTCTGGATTAAAGTTTGATTGAATCATGCTGACAATACTGAAAAATACTATTTATATTATACATTAATGGCATAACACCTTGCCCTCCACCTACTTTTATGGAGAACATTATTATGAAATGAATGGAATTTAATGAATATAGCCACTATTGACTTAAATAATACTATTACAAAACTGAAAATACTTCAGATGTGTTACATACAGCTTATCTCTAATTAGGAAGATTTCTGTTTAACATTGTTAGTATTTAGAGGGTTTATGTCCACACGAGGAGAAGACATTTTATTTATCTCAAAGGATGAGGAAGGTTCTGCATTGGTGTACCTGTTAAAATGCTGCAAAGACACAGAATAAGGCCTACAAACATAACTTCAGTCGAAAACATAAAAAGCATCACAACCCCCTGTGTTGTTTCTGTCGCTAATTTGTTCTCTCCACCAAAAAGCAATTATTGCAAAACCAGCCCACCCCCAAAACCAAAAAACAAATGCATGAATGAGTTTTGAATCTTTCTAGATCAAAACACCCATATAAGCCAGCAGTTTGGGGTTTTTGTTTTTTTTTTTTTAATTCCTGTCAGTGTTTGCATGTCTAGGAAGAAAATCACAAAGCACATCTTTATTAATTGATTCTGAAAAATGTTGAGTTATAAGTAATTTTGTTGTTTGCTTGTTTTTTAAATGAAACTTAGGCAATTTTAACAGTATATTTACATTTTCTACTTGCATTTAACTCATAAATAGTAACTGTCTCCAGAAGGCCCTCCAAATGCCTTAATCTGTTTCAGGCCATTCTTTTAGGGTTTTTCTCCCAAGATGTAGCCCTTTATAAAACCTGTTCTCCTAAAAGAAGTAAGGAAGGATTGGAATGCTACTTTTCCACAGTGTGTAGTTTTAAAATATTGACATATTGGGGGGGAGTGGTGTTAAAATTAATTACTTTTAGATACTCTATGTTTTCCTGGTGCTTGTTAAAAATATGTATCACACATTTAGTTAGAACAGCCACAGAAACGTATGGCTTTTAAGATAAAACCTCATTCAAAAGTTTCCCTGTAGATACAGTTTGTGGTAACTGGGAGTGGGGATGAGGCTCAATGGGCACAGCTGTGAGCAGCAGGTGAGCAGCACTGACAGCAATGAGCCATGGAGTGCCCAGGTGTGCTGAGCAACCACCAAAGGGAACAGAGGGCACACAGGTGCAGTGCATGAACATGAGGGGTGTAAAAGGTTGGGCTGAAGGACAAGAAGGGCAGATGCTTGCAGCCTTTTGAAGTGACATGGTGTTCCTCTGTATGGGCAGAAGCCTTCTGATGAGGTATGGTGTTACTGTGTTTGGGTGAATGCTTAAAGCTTTCTGAAATTGTCTGGTGATTCTCTGTGTGTTATGGCTGTCTCAACTGTAGTATATGCTGTGATATTTCCCCTGGAAAATTGTTCTGTGTAAATTGGAATTTTCTGCTCTAGGTGTTGTGAGAATCTTCAATGCTTATAAAGTCACCTGATTACAGACCAGATTCTTCATATTGGAAGAGGTTCTGCCGGTGTATGCTGGTATATAATTGAGTCAAGAGCTATTACTCAAGTGATAGCATTGTTTAGTCAGGGAAGGAGATCGTTGAGCTAATCTCTTAGATCCTGTTAAATGGCTTAATTGGAAATAGGTGCAAATTAAAGAGACGTTAGTCTAATACCAGCTGATAATCTTGTGCTGTTGGGTAAGCGGTTGAATTTTAGGAACTTTCTCACTCTCTTTCTCCTCCCCTCCCCTTCCTGTTTTTATCTCTCTCTACCTCATATTTACTGTGAAGGTTAATGAAGTGTAATAAGATTGGACAGACTTGCTTGTAAGGATGCACAGACATATGAAACTTGAATCTTAATTGTTATTATTTACCTGCCTCCACAGTAATAAGCAGGGAAAGTAAAAAGCCAGCTTCAGCTTTAGACCTTGTCCGTATTTCTTGATACCTGGTAATCCTGCACTGGTGAAATAAAATCTTGTTCCTTGCAAACCTTCCTTTACAACTTATTCTTCAAACACAAAACAGTGTTCTGCAGTCCTTTATATGCAGTCTCCTGCCTCAAGCAATGCAGAATTTCCCTGTACATATTTATCTGGGTTTATTCATATAATCTTTAGCAATAAAATTTTAAAATATAGGAGAAAAACCCATACTTAATCATTTTTGGGCAGATGTTGTAAAACATGTAAAGAAAGAAGTCCTCAGAATTTTTTAAAGTGTAAACTAGTTCTCACAACAAATACAGATGGTGAATAACTTCTAGTTAATGCACAGTTCCCTAGTAACAGTATTTTCTTTCTCCTACTACTCTGTTCTGGTAAAATAATAAATCCCTCATGGCACTCTCTAACTACTTTATACTAAATGTACTCCTGGAGATGTGCATCAATTTTGTGGGGAGTTTTTTTTGGTTTTTTTTTTGGTTTACTGTGTGGGTTTTGTTGTTTGTTTTGCTTTTTGTTGTTTTTTTTTAAGGCCTTGTATTTCAGTGAAGATGTATTTATGATAGGATTGAAAAGAGTCATCGACTAGTGATAACTTAGTTAAGAGGAATACAGCAACAGAATAATGACTGAAAAGGTTTAGAAAAAGGAACTCTAATATTTGATGCAACTTGGGTAAGGCCACCTGTACAACCTACAGCTGGCTTGTTCTCTGTACTGTTTGAAAACCTCTGAGTTCTTTAACTTACTGGAATGAATGTTGCAGTACAGACAGCATGCTTGAATGCTTAAAGTTGTCCATTCTGGATTCAAAATTCGCTGTGTTTTGACAGCTCTAGGTAAATTCCTGTTTTTTTAAAAAAGTTGATGCCACTTCAAGAGCACCACCATGGACCATAAAAGAAAACTGGTTTACTTAAATAGCATAGTGATTTTAAAATGTTAAAGGTGTGTCAACAGTGTAGCATTCAAAATTCTAAAATGCATCTTGGAATTTTCTGCTTGACGCTAGAGTGAGGTTCTAGTAAATGTCTGTGTCCCTTTATTTCTTCCATCTGCCACTCATAAAAGAAGACTTCCTTTCAAATTCTAAAAATATTATATTATTGTTAATTACATGTTAGCTCATCCTAATCTTATGAGGATGCCAAACTCTCTTAAAATACAGCCTTGCTTCTTGTCATTCAGACATCAGAATTACTCAGTGATTATTAATGGGTATGAGGAAGAAAAACATCAAAATTCCCTTTAAATACTCTATTAAGAATTGATTCAAAGCCTTGATTTTTCTGAACTGTATGAAGGGCAAACAGCTTGAGAAATGAGTGTCAAGCAGCTTGGCAAAGGAATACTGTATGTGTTTAATTTTCAGTTGCAAACTTTACACACAGGAATTAGAGATGGATGAGCAACTGGGAGTAGATCTGTTAGGTAATGATCACTAGAGAGTCTAGCAAACCTTTTTTAAATTTTTCCAACCTGTTCCGTGGATACTGTGAGTGTTGGTAATGGGAACTAAGGTGAAAAATCTATGCAGCAATGAAAAAAGCAGCATATGAAGAGTTTTTCAGGATTTTACATTCCATTTAAGATTGTTAGGGCTGTGTAAAAGTTTTACCCCTTCTCAAAATAATTGTTTATTCCTGAAATAAGGTTGTTGTGTGTGAACTTTGGAAGCAAATTTATTTTCTTCTGGAATTTCTCTGTTTGGAAATCAACTTTGAAAACTTTATTTATCCCCTTATTACCTTTTCAACTTTTGGTTTTTTGAAATTCTGTGTGTCCCCTATATCTGTGCAAGCCCAGGCTTTGACTGGGTGACATATTTTGTCATTTTTGCATGCAGATGGATTTTTAACATTTTCTTATGTCTAGTTGTTTTTTTTTTAAAAAAGTCATCTGCAAAGACATTTTGTTTTTACTCTCAGTAGTTTTCATAGATGTGAGATTACAATGAAGCTGTTGCATCTTACATTGCTTTGCTCTGAGCTAGGGGTCTACTGAGACTTAATCTACATGCAACGTCTCTAGCATAAAAAAGGCTTTAATAATAAGAGAAAGTCAATGAGCTTCATGTACCTTTTATAAAACATGACACAAGGCAATATAATTAAAACTAAACTTATTTCCTGTGGTGAAATTAACTTACAAAAATGAAGGTGTTTATTTATTAAATAGGATCTCTGGAGTTCTTGCCTTACTCTTACCCCTCCTGGGAAGGTTTTGATTGTTTGCTTCCTTTCTTTTGCCTTCTTGCTGTGTAATTTAAAACTGATATCTTCCTTGGGGAAACAAAATTTGATTGGAGAACAGCCTGCATCACTAGCTAAACAAATTACCAATGTTTTACTCACTTTTCTTTCCGTTTTCTTTCTCCCCTACCCCTTCCCCCTCTAAACTACCAGGGAAAGAGAAAAAAAATGTGTGCAGAGGTTTTAGAAACATAGTAGTGCAGTGAAAAGTGGGTTTTTTTTCAGTAACAAGGAAGGCCTTTTCTTTTGGGGTAGATAAACACCTTTTTTTAGCAAGAGCAGAAGAAGTTAGCAGGTGGTTGCTTTTTTGTTAATTTCCAAGTCTTTTGGTGTTGAATGTTGGTCTCCTGTCACAGGGACTGAATGGGTGCAGCTGCTTTATGTTGTGTGTAATTTTGGAAGGATTAAAGAGATATGTGAAATCAGTGTTCATAGCTACTGAAATTAAAATGGTTGGCAGTGTCTTTATGATGATGTGTTAAAATAGAAGGCAAAGCAGCAGAGTTTTGCTTGCTTGATTAAGAAAACAAGTATCATTGACTGGCTAAAATAAATGATTAATGCCAAAATCAAGATGGTGCAGTTGTTTCATTGTGAGCCATGGCTTCTGCTGAGAAGACTATTGATAATAGAAGTTTTCTTTTGATGTGTAAGTAAGTTAAGAATGAGCAAAATCAAGTCTTCATGCTCATAAAGTTGAATCAATAGAAACCTGGATCCCATATGGATCTGATCTTCATGAGTTGGATATCTGCAGTAATGTGGGTAGAAGTCTAGATATTCTTTTCCATATTTTCATAATCTTTTCTTTGGAGGGAAAAAAGTTGAATAATTCAGATCTTGTAGTCCTTACAAAGTAGTAAGAACTTTTAACTAACTTGAAAGCCTTTTTTTAAAAACGTATATGAATACTTATACAGTAGCTATAGGGAGTAGTTAATCATTATATTCTTTCTTTGCAAAATCATAATCATTTTCTTGTGTGTTGTAGAACTCAGAACTGTTCAGAATATTCACTGAAAACTGTGAGCCACTAAAAGTTCATACCCCAACAGAAGAGAGGTTTTTTTTTTTTTCTCCCCTAGGGGAAATTATTGAAATGGGACTGTGAAATTCACAAAATAAAAATCAGCAACCAGCACTTCATCTTGGAATGAGTGGTATTTCCACTTCCAGTGTAGAAATAAGTTGATACTGCACTGTATGTTCTGGTTTGAGTGAAGAAGTCCTTTATCACAGTGAAATATTAAAATATTTTGATTGTTTCAGTGATATTCTGGGGGTGATATCATCACCTTTTTTATTTGTTATACTTATCTGCATCGGTGATACCTGTGATTTGAGTTCGTTTTTAATGTTGTGTGGAACATTTGCTACTATACGTTGTTTATTTGAGATATGAAAATCGAAAAGCAATCCACGTTTTGATGTTCCTTTTCTTCAGACTTTTAGATTGACATTTCTTGATTTTCATATAATATTAGTATAGTCTGAATAGCTGTTGAAGAATTGGAGTTAGAGAAATACGAAAACACCAAATTTGTCTAAAGATTTCAGTGAGTTAGTGAGGTGGCCTGGGAGAGTTCTTTGCATGACTTTGAACTTACTGAAATGGGGCACAATTCAGCTGCCAGAGAAGGGGACATTGGTTAGCTTCATTAAGTGGGCAGCTTAGAATAAAGCTAATTCTCTTTTTACAAAAAAAGTTGGAGAAGCTTCCTGTTAACTCTTGATTCGTAGAGTGAAGTGGAGCTCTGGCTTTTCTCTGTAATTCATCTGCCTAATATCTTGAGTTAGTAATATGTTATGCCTCTTACAAGTATGAATTAATGAGTTCAAACTAATATTCAGTGTTTGATTTCATTGTGTTATTAGTATGAAAATTAAATTTGAATTTATATCACTCCTATTATCTCACTGCATATTGTAGGCACAGAGTGGAAATTAATACAAAATAGTAACTTCTTATTTTTAGTTCAATTAAGCTACAATGTATGCCAAATTATTTGCGAACATAAAATTTCCTGAAATTAAAAGGTGTGTAGTTCTGAAACATGGACATAAATGCTGTTTCATACAATAATATGTCACAGCCTAGGAATCACTAAACACAGTCTAACTGCTCTGCAGATACATATTTCTTTTCTAAAAAGATGTGGTTTTCCATGGTCATGGGTTGAGCAAGAAGCACTTTGTCTTGACCTTTTTAGGAAGTATCAAGAGGAACCAAAGTGACTCTAGAAGTTGACCCAGTGAAATTAAAATTATCCTTAACCTTTAAAAAACATAGAAAATACTGCACTTTTTTTCTATGGTTCCTGAGTATTTTGTTTTATTGTTTCATGAGTTTTGCTATGTTTGGAGTTTTTTTTGTAATTTTGCAGATTGGCAAGTGAAATGAGCATTAAAAGGATTTTTAAACATAAAATCCTTCTGTAAGAGTGCTGAAGAATAAATTTATTTTTTCATAAGAGCTCTTTTTCATTCCATTATGCTTATAAAGTTTCTCATCTTACAGCTTATAATATCTTCATTTGCAGTCATCATTTCTCCCTTACATCATGGAATAATACAAGTTTTCTGTGGGCTTATAACTGCCTTACTGTGCACTTTTCAAATTCTGTGGTTATTTAATTGCTAGAGAAGTTAATTTTTCTCCTTATGGAATGTGCCATTGATAGTTTTATAAAGTGTGTCCTCTCATTTTAAAACAATTAGTACTAAGAAATGTAATTGAATGAAATTAAATTCTTGAGGGAGGTAAACACCAGGGAAGGAGAAGAGCTATTTAAACTAAAGGACAATATTGGCACAAGAACTAATGGGTGTAAGCTGGCTATGAATAAATTCAAGCTGGAAATTAAAAGAAAGTTCCTAATTGTTAGAGCAGTGAGCTTCTGCAGTGGTTTTTCAATCGGAGCAAAATCATAAGCACTCTAACGAAGGAGTTTGATTGCTTTACAAAAAAAAAAAAAAAATTGCACTTCTCGTGGCTGGGGACTGGACTGGAATTTGGTGGGCCTTTCCTGTCCTTTAATCCTAAGAAGCATATGCTTTCTGAGAGACTTGTTTACAGCTCAGAAATTTATCTTTATGTGTGCTGATGGATGCATAAATTTAATTCCTGTTGATTTTGGACTTAAGATCAGCCCTCAGCACATTCATTTTGATGTTCTGATTCTGAGGGATCAACTTGGAATGTCAGTTCAAGATGCAGAGGTTCACAGTTGTTTGTATGTGATAAAGGGAGGTTAGACATTGAGGCAGAAGCTGGAGGCTTCTTGCATTTCGGTACTCCAAGTTCACATGATGAAATGTTTATGATCTTTTTACTGGTAGTGTAAGTGAAGTTAAAAGAATTGGTTTTTTTCTTATTATTACTAGCTTATTTTTTAGTCCAAACCTAAATAGCCTGCTAAAAAGTACAGTAGAGCAGCCTACTTGGGTAGCTTAAATGTTGGTTACTGCAATCTAAAGTGAAACTGAGCGTGTTCCATTTCTGCATTTTGCTGGCCCCATTCCTCTGTATCTACCCGAAGTGTTTAAATACTGAGAAATACACTAGCAAGACAGTGTAGAGTTTCCTCATTTTAAAAGTGTGTATAGCCTTACTTTAGAGTTACCCATGCCAGTGACTTGTACTGCCTCCAGTGCTGACTGGAGCAAACATGATTTCCTATTGATTCAGCTACACAAAGTTCACAGACTGTATTTCTGAACTTTTTTGCACTGGAACTTAATTTCTATTCCTGCTTTAATTTTTTTGTGCTGAAAACTGACCAGCTTCTGAGTTGCTGTCAAGCAGCAGACCTCAAGAAGGCTGAGCTGACTTGCAGCTGCTTGGGCAGTGTGGCAATCTTTTTATAGTGTTTTCTCCCTCCTTATGCAACTCTGGCATTTTATTTTCTGTGTTGGGTTGTTTTGGGGTTTTTTTGACCTTTCATTCTTGCACAAAAACATCAAGTGAGCTTGTTTGCTAACCTGTGTCAGCTGAGCTTTTAAAGTAGTGAGTTTAATCGGGAAGGTTTTCTGCAGGCTTATGCATGTTGAGCAGCTGCTTGATTGTAGTACATTTGGGGAATGGCAGAAGGCCTGTTATTACTTCAACGTGTTAAAAAGAGCATTCCCACTTCATGAAAATATACTTTTATTTTGTTAGTCTATGTTAAGATGTGCCTGTGTGTTAAGGGTGCACTCCATTAACCTTTCACTTGCAGGGTTGGATTAGAATCTGGAATGGAGCATCAGAGGGCATTTCAAGACAAAGCTGATGGAATCCCTTGAGCAGTATATGAAAGACTGGCCTTATGCCATCTGACAGCTCCTTTGATCACATTTCTTTTTTGGGACGGTGGTTTCTACAGTACTAGACCCTCACAGGTATTTTCAGTGAGCTATTATGAATGAAGCAGATAAGCACAGTGACAGGCTTTGAAGTCCATTTGATTTGTCAATGGTTTTTGGAGCAGTTTCATTCTGAAGTAATTTTGTTTACCAAAACAACTGTCTAATTAAATCAACTTAACTAAATAATGTAGTAAAAAAACCCCAAACCAAACCTTTCCCTTCTGGAATAATTGAGTTTAGGATTAAATTCCATATTCATTTCTTATTTACAATTGTAAATGCACATTTTTCATCAATATTTTCTGACAGGTTTGTATTGGATTTAGGCCCAGAAGGCTTTCTGCAGATGCAATTTTTCCAAAAGCTATTGTTTTAGTGATTTTTTTCTCAGATTTTTCACAGTGTATTATAAATGTCTTATTTTCTTTACTGATTTATCTTCATTTCATTCTATCTGAAGACATGCTCTGCAGATTAAAGTAAATAAATGGTTCCAGGGCCAGTTATTTTAGCCCTTTGTGAACTGTTCTTGGTTTTGATGTGGCTGGGGACTATGGCCTTGAGTGCTGCATATTTGGAATTTAATATTTATGATCTGTGCTGCCATCATTCACGGATCTGGCATAAACACACGGGTGCCTTTCTCCTCTCCTGGCAATTAATAACCTTTAGGATTTGGCATTCACTCTCAAGCATGTTTTAGTAGTTTATAGTATTTAAGAGATACATTTGAAGATGAATTTTGTAACATTTGACTGATATTTGATTTCATTTGTGAACTGAATTATGATGATTGACATCATTGCACAGTAAAATAATTAAAAAGTCTCTAGTAAAAGAGGAATGTGGGGTTCCTGTTTCTGTGGCGTGACTTTTCAGTTTAGGTTTTTACTGGAGTGGCATTTATTAATGCCACTGACAAAACATAACCTACAGTTAAAGTAAAAAAACACAGAAAAATAGTACAAGAAGACAGAAGGAAAGGAGTACCTGGCTAAGGACAGGAATACATTCCTAAATGACATTGGAGGAAACCATTTGATCACTAAATGCTGTTTAGAGATTTTTTTCATATATTTTTGTCTTCTGAGAGGCTTCCAGTGTCAGTGGTAGCTTTGGTTATTGGTAATGTAACAGGCAAGCATAAAATTTAACATTAACACTTGTAGGAAACATTTTTCCACAAAAACACAGCAAACCCTCTTGCTTCTCTTAATAGTTTGCAGTCAGAACTTTGTCAGTATTTAAAGTTTTTTTTCCTAGAGAAGTTAGTGACTAAGGGTGGATTTGCTATGTAGATTGTTTTTAATGTTCATTATAAAATCATCTTTAAAGTCACTGAAAAACATTGACATTGGTGAAGAAGAGGGTATGGATAGTTGGAGGAGATAGTTGTGCATAATGTTTTAATAGTTGAAATTCACCATGCACGTTAATTTCTTTTTAAAAATTTTGTTAGAAAAATGTTCAGACAGAGTATTATAATTATAGTCTAAGTGGCTCTGGTTCTGGTTTTCTTAAATTAGGTATTTTAAATATGTATGTCTGGTAATGTATCATTTGGGAATATGAGAGAAAATTGCATGTGGAGGCCAGATACAATGCTTCTGAGTGCTTCTTTCCTCTCTGAGAAGAAAACCATTTTTTTATAAGATTCTTAATCTGAATCAAAAGGAAAAGTGTTTTCTGAACAAAGATAAAATGGTATTTAATTGATATTGGTTTTATTTAAAAGAACCTGGTTTTGTTTTAACATAAACTGTCTAGGTGACCTGTTTAGTCTTAATTCCTGTGTGAAGAATTTAAAGTGTCTGTAACCCTTTGTCATTAACAAAGCAATCTCTTTGATAAAAGTAGAAAAGACCAAGCTGATAGTTGAAGTTTATTATTTTTCACCATAAGTAATGTTTATTATGTATTATTGCTTTTGAATACATGGATTGAAGATATTTACCAATATTTTACTCTCCAAATGTCTAAGTAGGTCAAATGGTAATAATAAAATGCATCCATACAGCAGAGTGTTTTGCATGGATAGTGCTTGTTCCAAACAAAAAGCAGTAGCAAAGATCTTCTGGGTCATGGGATGCAGTTCTGTCCTGTCACAGGCAACATTTATGAAATGCATTTGCACTATGATCAGTTTCAAACTCTGGTTTTGACTTTGTGCATGGTCTCAGAGCCTGCCTTTTTGAGAGGCTGTACGGTACAGTTCAGTTTTGTGATGTCTGTGAGTACTCTGTACAACAGGTGGAAAAAATGGGCACTGACGATGTATTCTAGAAACAAGTGCTCTCTTCTGCATTTTTTTCTTTTTGATTCTATCCTTGTTCTCCCTAAGCCAAGGGGTTTTTTTTGACAAAATATGTTTGCTGAATTATAAAACTCTTTTATAAACTGCAGACTTTTTTTTTTTTTAAGAAACTAAGAGGTCAAAGGCCTGCTTACTTCTCTGTAGAATCCTTCAAATACTGTGTCACATGTTCTGCTTAGGAAGAAAACCTCTAGTTGATTTTAGTTCATTTCACAATTCTGCTGATACTTGCCCTGTTCCTTTTTGCTCAGGAATTGTTTGGTTCATGCCAAGGAATTGCAAGGTTCCACGGTTCATTCTCAGGGATTGCTTTGTTCATGCCAAGTGTTTCTATTTATCTAATTTTGAGTGATATGAAGGCTTTCCCTAGATAAGAAAAGTTCATGTGAATAATAAAATAATTTTTGATGCAGTATGGAAGCAGTGTATTAATATAAAATGATTTTTATGATACTGCTAAGAGCAGCTTTGTTTCAGTCTAACAAGAAACATGATATGGAGATAAACTTTGACCATTTCTGCAAATCCTTGAAGTGTTGTTTTCACCCTGATGGTAATGTGGGAAGGATTTCTTTGGGAATGTGGTGGTTGACTAGTTATTTTACGAATGCAGTCTTCCCAAATTAGTCCCCTAAATTTCTACTGTTCCTAAGTGTAAATGTATGCCTTTTTCAAGGGCAAGTGATTTAACTGTCCCTTGGGTCCATGAAATAGCTGCCAGTTTCAATGTCTCCTCTAGGTCCTGTAAGTCTCAGCTGACCCCTTCTCAACTGCCACAACTTCCAGCTTTCTTTTAACAACTTAGGTAATATGTCTTGTCTTAAATGTGAAAAACTAAATGCAAAAACTGCTCTTTACCATGGAATAAATACCATCAGTAGTACTGGATAAAGAAGAGAGATTGGAGGATGGTGGTGCTGCCTGATTTTGTCTCTGCCACAGAAGGGTGAAGATGCAGAACAGAAGGCAGCATTTCTACTATGCCGTTATTTATTTATTTATTTTAGTTCTGCTCTTGGCCATTTGAAAAGGCAGAAGAGTATCCATTTGTACAAAATGAAATTAGCGGTTCTGAGAGTGGCTGGCTTCTATGAAAATATCCTTGCTGGTTCTCCTGTGGAGCAGCTTCAGTAGCCTGCTTTCCTAACTGCTCTTAACAGCTTGAAACCTGACTTTACCACGTGGAAGCAGGCTTTGTCACAGCAGGGACAAGGCAGTGTGCATGTGTAGTTGCAAGAAAGCTGAAGGAGTCCCAGATCACTGCAGCCTCTGCAGGGTCCACCTTTATGCTTCAGCAATTTTTCTATCAGTTAAGATAACTGCATCTACATAATGGATTTCTTACATACTGGCTTGGAAAGAAAAAGAAAAGTCTAGGGTGAGAAAAATGAACAGTGTGGTGAAAGAGTGAAAAACCAAGGAAATGCATAAATCTGGGGTCTTATCTTTGTGTGCTGCATATTGTGGATGTTGTAATATGTACTACACATTGTTATACACACTGTTACACAAAATATTATCTATAGATTTTGTTACTGCAGGGAATTTCAGAAAAGCAAAGCTCCACAAATTTTTCTCAACTACTTTCCGGGTTTAGGTTAATTTAGGTCAATACCAGATAATCAAAAATTGGGAGTCAAGTTTGAAAATAGCATGAGAAGAAATTTATTTCCCCATAGTTCTAATTATGGTTTTCCTGAAAGCAGGAGGTGAGAGCAACATGATGCTATTTTTGTTTTAAAATGTGTAACCAGGTTTTATTAACAACTCATACATGCTTCCAGAGAGACTGTTAATAAGATTACTCAATAGACAAATGCTTGCATTTTATCAAAAAGGAAGCAAAAAAGCAAGTGGCACAAGGTATTGTACCTTTTATTATCATAAAAAAATATTTAGGTAATAGGCAATAGTGAGCAGGAGTATGTTGGTTGTTTATCTTTCTTCCTCTGTTTGCTACTTTAATAGACAGTTCCTGTGAATAGAAGAGTAGTTTTGTCAGAAGAAAGGGAGGTGAAGAGGTGAATGCTTTGCATAGGTAGTAGAGAAATCCACATGTTGAAATCTTGTAAAAATACGATCTCCAAGGATGAGTCTGAGCTCTGTTTTCATGGGGCATTTTGATATACAAATGTATGCTTTTCATTAGATTCCCTGCCAATAATCATAGATTTTAACTGTAGCAACTCTGTCAGGAAACTATTTTTCAGGTTTTGATTAATATCCAGACATTTGGTGTTCATCTGTACTGCAAACGAAACTTGATTTCAAGTAGCAAAGTAAATTCCTTTCTTTTGCGGAGCTACAATGGCTTTATAAAATACTGGCACAATGTTGTATTTCTGAATGCAGTTCTCTTGAGTGTTTTCAGTTGAACAAATCATCAGGCAATTGGTTTTTGTGTTTTCAAAGCGTAATAGCATCCAAAACCTGGTGAAATAAGGCTTTCTGCTTGGTTCTGTGCTGAAAGGGGCAATACAGTCCAACACTGCAAGTGTCACTATATATGATACTCTAGTGGCATAATAGCAAATTTCACATCCTTTCAGTTTGCTTAAAAGAAATTCACAATGCTGCAAACCACTTTGAATACGTAGGAAAATATGGTATTGTGGATGGAAATAAAACTAGCTGAAATAAAGCTCTGACTTGAAACAGGAAATCATACTTATGGGCCTGGTTTTGTACAAATAAGGCTACTGCTGTAAGGGCAGGAAAATGTTTTTCAGCACCAATATGTTTGTCAGCAGTGGGGGGGAGGCTCTTATGTGGAGCAGAACCTCAGACACCAGTATTTACTGTTGTTGGGTGTAAAACTTTATAGCACACCTTTATACTGGAACAAAAGCAGTGTTTCTTTCCTACTACTATGTGGCAACTATGGATTTTTCGAATGCTTGCCTTGAAGTTCTAGCTCACATTTAAAGACAAGTAAATAGTCCTAGAGAGGGGAAAATTAATTAAGGTGTAGCCTGAATAACTCAGCCCTGCTAACTGTGACATTCCCAGATCTCAGGTCAGTCTAGAAATAATATGACTGTAGTCTTTGTATGCCATCATATTAGAACATAATGCTGTTACTAACAGTCATTAGATGGGCACAAGAGAGCAACTGCAAATCTTAATATTAGTGAGTAGATGGAAGTGAAGTAAGAGATGGGGATCAGATTTTCTTTTGGTTTATTGTGTAAATTGGATCTTCAAATCAGCAGGTGAAAAGAAGCACAGTATTTATGTCAACTGATGAAACCCACTGTTTCACAGCAGAGCGGACAGTTTAATATTCCATGGGTAAGCAGGGGTAATTTCCTGCAGGTCTTGCTTGAAATATGGTCATGAGTAGGCTCTGAAGAAAGGTACCTTCTGTGCAATGTTAGAAATGTTAAGGAAATTAGTCTGATTAATAAAAAGTTTAGTTCAGGCATGCATTGCTTGTCAGAATGGAATAACTCAATTATTTCCTCAGCACAGGAGGCTGAATCTATATTTTGTATTTCTGTAACTGGAATGTTTAGATCAAGTTCCAATCAGCTTATTTCATCTGTGAGCCCTTATTGACCTCATTTACTTACCTTTAAAAAAAAAAAATCCAAAAATTTATGTCATATGTGAGGGAGTTTGAGGAGACTAGCATGGAACACACAAGCATTTTCCCACTGCACCAGCAATCACCATGGAAAGCAGTGGTAGCTGGGTATTGCTGATTTCCTTGGTGAGGCTATGCACATAAAGAAAACTGTAAAACACCAGGGAGAAGCAAATAGCATATTGTAATGATAAAATAATTCTGATTTGAACCTGCACACATCTCAGTGTTAGCAGAAGAAATGTAGACGGTTGCGTTGCTTGCTAAAGCAAACTCTCTACTAAAGTGCTGATCATTTTAAGTAGTCAGTTTGATTAACAATGAGTTACTTAAGAATTCTTACAAATTGCTCATAGCTAGACAAGTAGTGGTGACCAAGATAGCCTGAGCAGGTTTGTGTTTTAATAGGTCATGTAAAAGCCTCATCATTGCCCATTTCAAACTCCTGTGTAGCTTGCAATCAGCCATGTGGATTCACTTCAGTGAGTTTCTGATTCTGGATTTAAAGCAGCAGCTCTGCAGGGGTAACTGCAGCATCATGATGTCTGAAGTATTCTCATGTTTTGTGAGTGATTGGTTTCTGAATATTATATTATGTGAACATTTATTTTATATTTTAATGAGTACACATTATCTTAAGAAATGTTTTGATGCCATCAGCTAGCTAAATATTATCACACTTTAAAAAGCCCCACTCCCTCCTCTCAAAAAAGCAAGCCTTTCTTATCTCTGTCTTCCCAATTATTCTCAGTTGAGAGTCTTCCATCTATTTCCACAACCAAAGCTGGAACTAGTATTTAATTCTGCCTTCTGTTTCATTATCTGATTACTCATGTCTGTTGGTGCAGGGTATTTGACAAGATTGACACAACTCACACCTTTGTGCAACTCTCATTACCAGTATTTATGTTAAAATTCACTTCTAAGAGATACTGTGGGTCCTTGAACGTGAAAGCTACTGAATATCTTTTAAACTACTAAGCAGAAGGCTGGAAGCATACAGCCTTAATTGAAAGCATATCTTTGGTTAAGTGTAGAAAATATTGCATTTTGTGATATTCAAGAAAGCTGGAAAAAACCCTACATAATGTCTGAGTAATCTTTCTCTGTATGCTTCTACTAATAATTCATTGATTTACTGTGTTTTATAAATGTTCCATTCTCAGTAAGGAGAATGTGCTTCACTGAAATAACACTATTTATATGTTATAGAAAATGTAGTCAACATAATTATTATTTATATCATTGGTTATTCAGTAGTTTGTGGTTTTGCATTTGTTTTCTACTCTTTGCTTCATTTTTCCTGGAAATGATCATGTTATAGTAAGTATGGGTGAATGCAGAAGGGGGAGAGCTTTTCCTGTCAAAACTGAATTTTGATGAGTGGCGAAGTCTAATGCTGATGTCCAGGCTTGTAGATATCATGTGGAAATCTGAAACAGATTTAATTTTGCTGTGTTTTCTTGTGGAGCCACATCTCCTGGGTGTTTGCCCAGTGCTGTGAGCTGAAAGGTCAATGAACCACAGTGATGGACTATAAACACTCTGCATTAAGTACTTACCTATAGGAATACAAAAAAAGAGTGAAAGTCAAAGAAAAAAGAGGACCAAGTGCTCTTTCTCAGCATGTCCCTTTCCTTTTCAGGAGCATTATCCCTCTTCAGTCTCCAACAGCCTGCTGTTACCCCTTCCATATCAACAAATTGTTGCATTTTTGTGCAAGCCTTCCTAAGTCAGCGTTGGTTTCATTCCTGAGGGTGCTGTTAGCTAAGATTCTCGTGTAACCTTTTGAATTGAGTGAAAAACAGTATCAGAATTCCTAGTAGCAAGGAAATCTTAGCTCTGGTGCTGGCCCTGGTAGGGTATAAACCAGAACTTTCTCCAGATCTTTGATGTTTGATCCTTTGCAAGTCCCAGCAATTGTGCAATGTGGGTAATTTCTGAGGAATTATTTCTCTCATTCGTGTGGAAACATCAGTTGCATGGATTCTTAGGGAAATAAAGGTGACAGATTAATCCTTTGCCTTCAGGATATGTAATCTGCCTTTTGTCTAAAAGTCTAAAAGTTAACATCCTCTTATGCTAGGCAAGGTACACAGGCAACAGACAGGACAGTTTTCTTGCAAACCTGAATTTTCAACATTAACTCTGCCTAATGTGAGTTCCAAGCCATCTCAGGTCCCTCCTGGGCTCAGGATTTAGCTGAGCAGAGCATCGAGGCAATCTCTTTGCAGCTCAGTTGCAGCTTCCTTGCAGGGAGTTCTGCAAGGGAGAACTAGAATGAATCTGTTTCTAGCACACGCATGTTTGCACAAATACAAATGTTTTGATACTTTTGCAGTGAAACCCAATTTGAACTCTGGATGTCTGACCTTGATAATCTGAGATGAGGAAATCTTTAGCCATGAATAAGGCATTCCACAACAGAAACTAAGGGAGTCTGGGCATCTGTTTTCCCAACCTGCTCGTTTTATCTAAAGAGTGTAGTTCTTTCTTGCAGTAAGGTAGAAAAATCATAAAGAAAGCTTTCATAAAATCAGGCCTGCTCCCCTGGAATCAGTGGCTGGCCTTGTCAAAGCCAGCATTTTGCAAGTTCCCATGTGAAAGCAAGCCTGTTGTGAGCAATTCATTAATGTAACAAGCTATTCCTAGGTAAAGTAACAACTTGCACCTGCATAAACTTTTTTTGCACTGTTAGGTAATAGGTAGTTTTTTTTCTTTCACAAGCCAATGTCCCTGCATGTAGACACAGAGTTGGAGTGACCAGTCAATACAGAATAACAGTTTGTTACTAACCAATAAAAGTAATTTGCAAAAACTACTAACCAATTGGAGTACCACACGAGGTCTGTAAAACTGCATAAAAGGGAGTCGTGTGAATAAAGAAGGGGCTTTTCCACCAAGAAGAAAATGGAGTCCCATGTGATTTAT
The DNA here is from genome assembly GCA_013397155.1 of Irena cyanogastra. Lineage (NCBI taxonomy): Eukaryota > Metazoa > Chordata > Aves > Passeriformes > Irenidae > Irena > Irena cyanogastra. Next base: position 25,771 of record VWZV01003312.1, read on the forward strand.
TCCCATAATTCTTGCCCTGTACTGAGCAGAGCACCCACAGATAACTATGACAATATTCAGTATTGTGGCTTTGATTCTTATCCCTTTATTCCTTAAACTCGGGTTCAGATACTGTAAGGGTGCTGTATTGAGAGCATCAGCCCTTAGGCAACTGGAGATGAGCTTTTCATAGTGAAGCTTCAGGATTTTCAAGTGAAGAGCAATTAAATAAAACTACTGAAAGGTTTTTGACTTGTCAGGTGACTGCCAGCCTTCTTTTAAGCTAGCTCCAAATTTTGTACTTCTGTAGCAGATCATCTAGTTTGTAAGTTAATTGATGTATGTCTCAAATTACTTGTTATTTGTCTGCCATTAAAACATTTTGTCTAATATTTGATCAGCAGTGAGTGAATTGGATCTAATGCTTTTATTACACTTTGTCTTTTATAAAGATATATCACACATACACGGTGTAACCTGAAGATAGCGTGTCGATCAAGGTCTTGTGTCACATCTCAAAGTAGTTAGGCCTTTAAATAATGTGGAAAAGTGCTAATTCTGAGAAGCAGATGATTCTATTTCCTTTTTGGGGATAGCAGACATGGGCTTTGCTCCCTGGAATAAGAAAAATTGCTTCATATCATAAAAAATGTGTTTGTGTAAATGTGAATGAAAATCAATTAACAATCCACTGGTCTTTTTCTGCAAATGTTGCTCTTCACTCACTTCTCTCGGGTCATGTGTTTTATGGAGATGCTATTTATTAAACAACCAAAAGGAAAAGGAGTTTTGATTTGGCAGATATGAAAAGCTAAAATATAGCTTTCCAGTTTTTGTGGACTTGACATTGATCTCCTTTCATCTAAGTCAAGTATATTTAAGTCCTTGCCTGAGTTAAACATGGTCAGAATAAGGGAAATTATTTGGATTTTAAGCATTTGTAACCTAAGATTTTACAAGCAGATTTCCTTCACCTGATAGTGGTCCATTATGGAACTACAGTGAGAGGAAATGCAATAGCATAAAGGTTAAAATTATTTTCCTTCAAAAATTTATTTGTACTATTATGACACAGTTACTTTTCAGACAGGTAGAAAATGTTGACATATGCATAAAATCGTCATCATAGTATAAAATTACTAATTATAAAATCTGTCCCTTTAAGCATTTTGTGTTTTGTTGGTTTAGTTTTTTTTTTTTAATTGTCTTTTATCACAAGCATGTTACAGAGACCAACTTGCAGTGAGCACCAAAATCCTGCTAGGATAGTAGGTATTTAGAAAGTTTAAAAGGCTGCACTGTAGAAGTTTTGGACAGCTTTCACTAACATTTTTAAAATCTTGCAGAACAGATGCATGCAAATATGGTATAAATATTTTAAAATTGCATTTAACTGTGTGTCTTCATAATTTCTGAAGATAAGAGCCTACTTTTACTGGGAGAGAACTCTCATTTAAGTCTTTTATGTATGACTGTTAACAAGTTGTGAGTACATTAAGATGTAGTTTACAAGTGAGTGAATAAATCAGGTTTTGGACTCTTTTAATCTAGTGCAGTATGGACAAATATCCAGAAATAATTAAAATGATGGACATGTTGGTATTGCATGCAGCCTCCTACATTGTTATTTTGCATAGAAAGGGCAAGTAAGGGGAGGATGTCCATACATTATGGGCTTAATTGGCAGTTTCTTGTTATTAGAATAGAGGGTTATTGTCATTCCTAATGTACTTAATGTGAATCTAGTATTTGAGAAAGGTTGATAGGTGAAAGATTAGGTGAAGGGTCGACTTGTGAAAGGTTTAGTCCTTGTGGATTGACAGCTCTGAGAATCTGCCAGCAGCTGTACAAACAACCAGACCAGCACAGACAGGGCTGCTGCCATCTCAGTCTCACTGCTCCATCCCTTACCAGTGGTGCATCTGCTTGCATCCAGAGCTCACCTCCAGCTCTGAGACATAGATTCCTTCCAATCCCATCATTTTTCCTAGTCGCTTGCAGGAGGACTGAACACAAGGGAACAGTGATAGCCGAGTCTCTCTTCAAGATCCAAACCTAAAACTGGCTCATGAGGCCATATACACCATACTACTGCAGCCACCTGCTCCTTACTGTTTCTGTGAGAAGGCCTAAAGCACTAAACCTTCAACAAAATGACTTTTTTTTCTTTGAAGTGATAAAAACTTGTTACAGATATCAAGGTGAATATTCAGATTCAGACTCCAGCAAAATTTTTTCTTCAGAAATGGTAGGGCTGCCCTTGAACTGTTCTGGTACCTGAGATGTGATCTATTTCCTCATTTCTCTCTGTTGAGCATGAGTTGCTTGAAAACATCCAAGGAAGCTAACAAACATGAGATTGCAGCTAGTTGTTCAAGGATGTGGCTCTTACTTATATGTATGTTTCCTTTCCAGAGATGCTTTTCAGAAGGAAATTATAATCTTTGATCCTATTTATGGTAATTTTGCTCTTAATAACTTGACCTTTAAATAGTATTTCCTGCAGCCTATATTCATGGTATGTGCAAGTATAATACAGTAGCTAAAATCTCTGTTATTTATTTCTCATGAAGTCTGGATCTTCAGAGATAAGGTGCTTCTCTGTGGACTTAAAGGAACAGAAAAAAAAAATTAATTCTCTTTCTCCCTCCCCGCCTTTGGATTGAAATGTTCCAAAATGGTAAAATTTATGGAGTTATGTAATTTTACACTATTTTTTTTCCACTCTTCATTTTAAGGCCCCACTTTTTCACTAGCAGATCATGTTGCATATGAAGTTGTAAGTACACTCACAAAAAGTAATATCCTGAGCCTTCCATTATAAATGGAATTTCATTAATAACTTGATGAAATATGACAATGCTAGGTTTTTCTCTGTACTGATTTAGCTATCTACCATGCATCTGCAGCTGGTGTCCTCAAGCAGAAAGAAAGACAAATGTAGATAATGGAAAGTTCAGTCTCTAAAGTTTGATCACAACTTGTTATATAGGCTTGCTTGCCTATATGCCTTCATTATGTGAGGTTGCTAGGTTTATCATTACAGTGGGCCTTTTAATATTTAATGTGATGACAAAATTTGATACATTCAACTATTCCTATTATTTTATCCATTAAAGTTTTGCCAAGATCTGAGACAAGCTGTAAATGTTTTCATTCTTTTCCACCTAAAACTTGATGATTCTCTTTGACTTTGTTACCTCACGTGAGTAGCAAAGTGTGGTAAAGCTTAGTAGAATTAAAATATTGTAGCCATATGGGAAAGTAGCCCTGTGTAGAAACTCTGGTAGCATTTACTTCCAGTAAAAATTCTGAGTATTGTAAGCAGGGTTCCTTTAAGAACTTTTGAAGATTCCACTATAAAACATGGATGGCAAACTGGGAAAATCAGGTTAAATAAGGAAAGCATATTCTTATGCATTTACATTATGCATTTACAATCTGCATGATCTTTGAAGCAAAACATTGTTAAAGGACAAGCTGGCTCAGGAAGCAGTGAAGGAGGGCATAAAGGGGAAAAGGTGCTTGCACATATTTCTGAAGTGGATTTTACCAAAGATGGATTTGACTGTAATACCAGCATGCTGAAGATTAGAGGGGGGATTGCTCACAGGGCTCTTTCACCTCGTGTACTGGTAGTTCTGCTAAGACTGCAGGTTTAAACAAACACCCTGTAAGTCTTTCTTGGTCCTACTATCTTTGATCCTCTGAATTTGAGCCATTTGTTTAGTAATTCCCAAATGTTATTCAAGTAATGTACATTAACAGGCTATCGACTTCTCTTGAGGCAAACATCAATGTTTATTGAACAGAGAAATAAATATTGACTGAAGTAAAGCCAAAGTCAATTTTTTCCTCAGAACTATAAACCTTAATGTTCACTGAAATGCCAAGTAAATATACAGTGGTTGCCATTTAAATCTTGGTAATTCTATGGAATTATATATAAGACTACCATTGCTGTTTACGTGTAAAATATGATTGCCAGACTAAATATGCTAAAAGAATTTACAAAGATTTACTTTGTTCAATAGTGGAAGCACAGCTATTAAAATATGATTTGATAATTTTGAAAATTATGATCAATTATTTAGTAGTATTGTAGCCTATAGCAAAAAAAAAGTTTTATTTGCATTTTAAATTAGTGGTTTTTTTGTGTGATGGATTTTTTATTATTATTATTATTCCCAAGAGAGTAATGCCATGTAGTTACAGCAAAAATGAACTTGCACTAAAGAATTGTCATTTATTTATAAGCCAGCTAAACATGTACATAGTAAATGTGACTAGTATCCTTTTCAGGTGTCTTGTCTGAAAGAATATATTTATATATTTTTTATGTATTTACAAAATTATGATCTGTAAGCATGATCTAAGTAATTATTTATTAGAAAAAGTGTTGCAGACAGGTTTGTTGCTGTACTGTAATTACTCAAAAAGTAGTTCTAAGGATGAACTGGCATCTAGATCAAGTTCCCAACTAGGCAGGGATATCTGCCTAGAAGTAAGGAGATGTGACATTGCATCCTGTTAGAGCAGGAGATGTAACTGGAGATGGAGCTTTTTGAAGATACCCACAAGTCTGAATTATTAGCGAAGGCTGTTCTCAACCTCCTCGAAGTTTACATGTTGATATAGGATCCTGTTTTCTCAAATGATCCAGTTGTGAGTGACTCTTGGCATGAGTAAATGAGCAATGACCAGTGAGGGTCAAGGTGAAAATGGCCTGTGAGGAAGCCAGGTGATAAGTTCCTTCACAATCTCTTGTAAGTGTATTAATTGATTTTATGAACGAATGCATCTGACTAAAACTATTACTGCTTGCCAGTACTATTTGTGAAAACTTAATTAGACTGAAAAAGTCACATTCTGCACTTTTGCTCTGCACTGTAAGTTTTGTCTTCACGTTAACTGCTTTTTCTTTGTATTTTCTTTATATTTCTGCTTTCCAAGCCAAGTGGAAAGCAGAAATATGTCTCTGCAGCCTTCATTGCTCACAGGGGTGGATCTAAAGGACTGCTTTTCAGTCCTTTATAATTTTCCATGCAATACCTCTCATGTAAAGGAAGCATAATTTTAGCTGTGCTTAAGGGATTTCATGTTCACTGCAGTGATCAATGCACAGAATGGTCACTCTGAGTAAGATCTTCCTTTGATTGAGGCAGCAGTGGTGTAATGTCTTTGTGACATTATACATGGTGTCCAGAAACGTAGCACCTTCTGTGTTTGTGCTCTTTCTCTGGTATGGTCTTTGCTTCTCAGTGGCTGTCTGCAGCATGAAGTGTGACAGAGTCTGTATGCAGAATTTTTGACTGTCTTTTAGCACTGCAAAGCATAAGCAGGCATCAGACACTACTCCAGTCTGGAAATGAAAAGGCATGGACCCATGCAGGAGGTGAACTGAACATTTTGAATTGTCAGCATGGGTCATTTTCTTATGTGCAACCCTCAGGTAGGACTGTGCTTTCCAGAATGCCTTGGCCTGGGAAGGAAGTAGTGAAGTGTTTCAGGCAGAATTAGACAGGGGAGGAGAGAAAGCTGATGGCACTTCCCAATTAAAGCAATGAAGTTACTGGAGTATCTGATATAAGCAACACTTCTGCAGAATGATGGGGTTGCTTTCAGATAAGTTGCAGGTTCTATATGTAAAAGTAATGCAATTGTTGAATTTTCAGTATTGCCTTAAAAACTTGTGGAACAGAAAATCCAATGCTCTCCCCTTTTATAAAGCTCAAATCAGTAGTGTTTACTTCTTCATAGAGAATCTTGTCATAGAATAACAGTCTGCTGCCAGGAAAATGCTGAAGCAAACTGTCTCATATTTTCAAAGCAGACACTGCTGCCTTTGAAATAATCTTGTAACTGTTATGTGACAGAATACTAAATAGAAGACCAATTCCAGATCTTTTGACAATGTTCAGTTATAATGACTTTACTCCTATTATATCAAATGATTGATGTAGATGTAATCATTGTGGTTGATGGATGTTAGTGTGGCAGGGTGACATTTGATTTCTGTTCTGTTTGAATTCTGATTAGCTTAAAGAATAGATCTGTGCGTGTGGTTAGAAAAAGTTTACTGTACCTGTGTGACTACACTGGTGTCTGACTGACATTTATTTATTTTTATCAGTGTGGAAGGGTCAGCAATCCTTATTATTCAGTCTTTAAAGTGAATTTTAATGCTTGTGAAAGGAACCAGATTGACAGCTAGAGGAGAATTGAAGTCCTTTCTCAGTCTGCAAAAGAAACATAGCAGAGGCAAGAAGGATGTTCCTGTCTGATCTAGGGAGTCTTTATTCTTATTTACGGGAGAATAATTTTAATGGTTGCAGATCTGATGAACAGCAGTAACATATTTTGGCCATATGGATTTGTATTAAAACCTGCCATATGCAGTTGCAGGAGTTTGAGGGAAAGTAAAATTTCATGGTCTGTTTCATGTGGGAGAAAATCGGGAGTTGCTGATAGAGTGGCTGTGTGTAGATATGACAGAGATGAAAAATGTATGGAATTTCAGTTACTTTCATCTTCTGCACCTTTTTTCAAATCAAAGCTATTGCAGAACAAGAATGACTGATTTGTTATTGGGAAGGTCAAGAAACAGATTTTCTTCTGAGTACATAACTAATTCCTGTTATTGTTTTATTTATAACTTATTTCTTTTCTGAGCTATTTCTTGTTTTCGCTTGAGTTCAGCTGTGTCTCTTGGTGAGCTCTTAGGAGCAGGAGTGGTGTTTTCCAGCTCTTGCCTGCTGAAGACTGAATACACCTGTCAGAGATGGAGTTAATATTCTTCATACCAGTCCCACATGGTGCCACATTTCAGATTTGTGACTAAACCAGCATTCTGGCTGTTGCTGATCAGTAGTTGCAGAGCAGCAAGGTTTTCTCTTGCCCTGCTCTGCCACCCCTCTCAGTGAGCACTCTGGGGTGGGCCAAAAAATTGGGCACAACACAACTTGGGCAGCTGACCTAGATTGGCCAGTGGAGTATTTCATGCCATATGATGTCATGCTCAGCAACAAAATTGAAGGGGAGTTTTTGGGTGTGATCATGCAGCCATGTACACATCCATATGACTCTCTTGGCTGCCACTGTGGTGCTTTGATAGACCATGTGGAATGCAAAGAGGGAAAGTGATGTGTTAATTGGCTCTGCTCACATTGGTTTAATGGTATAAAAAGGACTTGGAGTCCAGTAAAGCTGTCTCTTGTGATTTAGGTTCTGGTTCTTGATCTCATTGACATCCATTCTGAAAACGTGCCTTCAAACAGTGTTATTAATTGCAAAATGTGAAAATGCTGAGGGGGCAGTTGCTGTGTTATTCTATTTTAATTTCCCCTGATCCCCTTTGTTGCCTAACCTCACATCATTTCAAGTGAAGTTTAAAAAGGTGAGCCCACCCTTGTGCTGGCATGAACCCCTGAGCTGGCTTGTGTAATATGATGTCTATTTAGTGTTTTGTTTGAACGAATGAGGTTAAGATTCAGGTACATGCACAGAGGGTTTCATAGAGTTCTCCAGCAGGATTAGAAAACTGAACTTTATTTTGACAATGAAATTGAATGTTTGAAATGAACATGTTCCGTTAGAGGCTGTAGGGAGCTCTTAGCAGGAACACCAGTATGTTTTGCCAACCATAAGGCAAGCAAGTTCGGTTTGTCCCCTCTTAATTAATAGATTTCACCCAGATGTCTTCACTTGGAGACCAGTGATTTGTCTGATGGAAGCATATTTTCTGAGTGGCATCAAATTTAAACCCAAGTTTACTTTTTGAACTACTGAGAAAAGGGCAATGACTTCGGTAGTACCAGCGGCTCATCACTATCACTGATGAAATATTTGTGACTTATTCTTCATTTGAATTTGTCTGGATTTAATGTAAAAGCTTTTTTTGAATTGCTGGGTCTTTTTCTGCTACATCTGAAGTGCACTTTAGTACCCAATGCCTTCTACCCATGAATGTTCCTACACACTCTAATCAAGTTACTGTGCAGGCTATTTTTTGATGAGCCAAACAGATTGAGCTATTTCACTCTCTCACTTTAAGATGTTTTGTTAAATCCTTGAATATTTTTTGATGCTCCTCCTTTCTTCTAACACGCCCTTGAATTTTTTATTACACTTCTGAAAGTACCAGGAGAAGTTGTATTCCAGCATTGGCCCAAGTGATTCTGTATTTAGAGATAAATGACCTTTCCACTCCTTAGTGAGCCTCTTTGCTAAAGAACAGTCTGCATTTTTTTAACTTAGATGTGTAACTTTGTATTAAAACAGGTCCAATTTAGAGGACCTGCTTAACTGTGCTGTATACCTGCTGTACTATAAAATACAGTATTTAAAGCTAAATACAAATTACTTATGGTTTATTATTATATCTTCATGGTGACAGGATTCTGAAAATGTATTTTGGAAAACATTCCCATGAATGAATGAAACAAGCTTCAGAACTTATTTATAAATGTTTCTATTATAGTTAATATATTTTGGATGTAGCTATAAGAATACATAATTATGGTTTGGAAATTAGACAAATATTGTTTGGTATTTAGAAGAGATATATTGAATAGACTCTTTACATTTGATCTGCAGTCAAGTATTTATCTGTAATTTCCCTCAATTATTATTTTCAATTAAATTTAAAAAGAAATGCCTCAAAAACATAACTGGTGGTACACTAATAGCTCTTATCTCATACAGTAGCTCTTTGTTTTTATTCTAATTCTCCATATCCCATGGCTTTTCAATTCCAAAATTTTTGTCTGTATATTTGTGAACTGGTCCGGATTTTTAAACTTTTCCTGTTGAAACCAAGTAATATTTATTTTAGTGAATAATTCCATTAAAAAATGCTTTTGAGTTAAACAAGCATTTGCTTTTCAGATTCATATGCAAAATAATTCTTTGTTCCTCTTTCCTGAAAGTTTAAATATTCTGAAGTATTTGAGATGATACGTGACACTATTTTGCCTGTGAAGTTTTCTTTGAAAAGACTAGAACTTCAAAAATATTTAAACTAATTTAATGTTGAAATTACTTTTCTGTTGTTCAGTTCCCTGAGAAGATAAAATGATGCTTTTGAGTTGATCAAGCACCAATTTTAAGAATGAATTATTTACACAACTTTAATCTAGATGTCACCTAATATTTTTTTCTTGTTTCTCTGTATCTGACTGATGCATGATAATTGGGAAATAAACATGGTCTAAATAAGTAGAAATTTTTAAATACAAAGAAATTAAAATGTGATTTCCAGATCAAATTACACCTATAATAATGCTTGAAGTTTTTATTTTATGAGACCTGATTCCTCACTCCTTTTAAAGGAATTTAAATTTCTGAAAGTTCTCAGCTACAGTGAGTATTCTTACATGCCATCACTCTGATGATACAATATAGCACCATTTTGAGGTAAAGGAGGGGTAGAAAGGAAGGACTAAAAACCCACAAAATAAATTGTTCTAAAAAGTAGAGAAAATCTAGAGTCAGGCAAGTAGACATATTCATGTTGTGTTCATGCTATCTATAGATGGATAAAACCTATCAGTTTGGGTCTTTGGCATTATTCCAAAAAAGAATTGTTGCTCAATGTTAATTGGAAGAGATCAGTGGTTTCCTCAGAAATTGTTCCATGTTCTCAGTCTGGGACCTCACCTGCTGTAGGACACTTCAGAAGTATTTCTGTATCAAAGGACAGAACTGTATATAACTGTATAAAACTGTGCATTCCTAGTGCATTGAGAGGAACAGTGGAAAGGAAAAGGTGTAGATCTGGTGCAGGTTCCGCCTTTTCTGTGAAGGGAACAGCAGATCTTAATGGAGAAGGTGGAAGAATCGGAAACTGTCAGTGGATGTGCTCAGACTAGAATAAAAATGACACTTTTGTTTAGTCACAGCCTTTTAGAAAAAAGGTAAAGGACTGAGCAGCCCAAAGATTGTTCTTGCCAATTAAAATATGATCCTGTCAGCTGAGATGCTGACAAAGCAGTGTTCTGACACGTTGTCCAGAGTTCTAAAACAGAAAGCGCTGGTATGCTAAGTTAAAACCCCCGTGGATGGAGCATGAGTACTTAATTACAGCATGATAGATCACAGTAGGCAGTCCCCCTCTCTCCACCCAGCAGCCTTTGGGAAAGCCCCCTGCGATAAGTGTCAAGTGTGTTTGGCTTCAGTGAGGTGAAATAGTCACTATTCAGCCACTCTTTTGAGTGCAAAATAAATTGAAGCGCTTTAAGACCCCCTGCTTTTGAGGTAACGTGATTACAATAAAGCATTAATTGCACAGCATGGCCACAATATACTTTGCCTTTTTCAGGAAGAGGAAAAAATGCACTGAGTAACCTTGCTGTGCTGCCTAGTCTGTAGAAAATATGGTATGAAGCATTTGAATTAAAACTGCTGTGAAAGATTCAGTTTACCCATTTCTTTATGGGCAAGCAGTGTGCTGAAATATTCAGACTGAATGTTCACCAAAGGTTTATGTAAAGCCCCATTTTGCACTGAAACTATTTTGATTTAAAAGCCCTTTGAAATAGAGGTTGGTGCTTGATTTAAATTCTCCCTGCTTCAGCTCGTTCATCCTTTCACCTTGGTTTCTGCTGTGAGGAAATGTAATTTTATGAAGTGCAGAGGGACTCATGGTTTCTCCCAAAATGCTCAGGAAGAGAAGCAACTTCATGAGCTGAGAGATCACAGTCTAGGATGCTGCATGCATTGCCATTCTGTCATGTAGTTTTGGAGCAACCTTCAAACCTAGCATGTTTATACATACCAAGATTTACTGAGATTCTAATTCTGATACTTTTGTGTTTGGCCACTTGAACATGATAGTTAACTCTAGAAATAGCTTTTTGAAGTTAAAGAAAATAGCTTGAATCAACATTCCATGTGAGATGTAGCGACAGCAACAGAAACTTAAACTGAAAGCCTGGTCCTTGTGAGGCAGCCAGCTAACTTGAAAGATTATGAGTAGTGCAAATTTTGCTACTTGCTTTATGAAGCTTCAAAATAAATTGAGATGCGATCTTTTTACCACAGTAGAGAATAAAATAAAATCTCTGTTGTACTCTTTTGTTGTAATGGTGTTCAGTGCTAACAACTTGCCAGCTGTAGCCACCCTGCAGAGTATGTGGAAGTCACTAGAGATAAACTAGTTTTGAAATATCTGACCTTCTCAGAGGGATTTCATTTTGGCTCCAGCTACTGGACCCACCCTGTATGAGACATGAATCTGGAAGTGCTTTCAAATGCTGAACAACACAGACAATTTAAGAAGTACAGCATGGCTGCCAGTGGGTAGATTAAACAGAGAGAAAAGAGGCAACAGGGACACGAGTAACTCCAAATTGGTATAGGGAAGAAAAATGTGCAGCAAGAGAATCCAGATAAAGACAGGGTTGGAACAACAGGGAGAAGGAAGGCTCAGACATGAGAAAGAAGAAAATAAAATCATTGTATCAGAAATAGAATCTGTGAGTTAGGAACATTTTCAAAGCTCCATGGTCTCCCTTAATCCTCCACATATATTGCTTTGAAAATATGTCCATTTGATCTGTTCTTTTAAAAGCTTTTTTGGAAATAAAGCATCCCTTGACCTGACTAAAAGAGAAGCATGCCTACATCAGTAACAGTGACCATCCTTTCTTCTTCCATGGATTGGAACATGTGGTTTGGCCTTTTAAACTCTTCTTATTTTGGTGATTTCAGTGTCTAATGCCTCTTTGTTTCTGTGGCCAGGATTTGCCAATTTTTTAGCTGCAAGCAGATATTTGTCTAAAAAAAATCCTAAACAGTATAAATGATGGAGGACTAATAACATTTTCTAGAATGAGATGAAAAATAAAGAGTAATTATTTATATTTCTCAGGTGCTGCTCTACCTATATCTTTCAGTTCTAATCTGCTGTAAATTAAGCCAGTTCTTTCTTTTTTTTTTTTCAGATGAGGATTTTTGAGGAAATGATGCTATACTATGCCAAATGCTGTGGTGCTATCAGTTATTATCTCATAAAGTCTAAGAATGGAAAGCTCATTGAAGAAAGTACTAAATAGGATTAGAAACTCAGTATGAAGAGATCAATTTTATTTAAGCAGAGATCCTTTTAATGTTGATAACAAAGGATTTAATATCTTAAATGTGTTTTAAAATAGTGAGATTGTTATCATGTATATTAAAAAAAAGAAGTAAGTACGCTTCTTGGACGTAATTTTGGCAAAGGTCTGAGATAATTGTGTAGCTTTGCATATTTCTTGTGCAACAATTTCTAGACATTGGAGTCAGTGGTAGTTTTTCATGAGTGAAAACTGCTGGTTTCGTCCCCAATGATTCATTGACAAGTGTATTGCTTCTGACATCAGATTCAGCTAAGGGTAACAGACAATAACATGGCTGATTACTAAGTAGAAGATGTAAATTCTTTCACATTTCTATGCATTAAAAAGGCTTAGAATTCCTGAATTTTAATATAAAGCACAATGAGGTGTATCAAATAAGATTTCCCTGTCTTGCTTTGTAATAATAACTTGCAGTGTGTACATTCAAAGGGTGAAAAATGGCTTTAAAGAATCTTTGTCTCCCAAGGTTGAGAAAATACGCTACCAAAATTTCATTAAACACCCTTAAGTTTTGTGTCTGATGGCATTCTCCTCTCTCTTCAAGTGATTATATCCAGACTTGCAGGATCTTATTGAAACCAGCTGGGCACACAGCAGATGAGCAGGTCCACACCATTGAAATAACGTGTACATCTTCTGTACAGTATTGGTTATCAGCTGTAAGGAGAGCAGAAACAAATATAATCTTCTGACATGGGGATCCAGGAGTGCACTTTATAGCCTCTTTCTTGTTTTGATGCAGGCTTCAGCACCTTCTTTCCTTCCAGGCTTCCCCTCCATGTCTTATTGAGGTGTGCTGATAGCTCAGCCTTTCAAAGGTGAACCTTCCATTCTGGGAGTTCAGTTCACATTCAGTTGATGCACACAAGCATCAATCAACACTTGTATGAAAGAGACACACTGGTTTTTGTTTTCAAACTTTCACTGCTCCTTCTGGAATCTTTGTAGAGAGGGAGAGTAGATACTGCTCAGAGCTAAGAGGAAAAGAGCAGATGCACCCTTTGGGTGGATGGTAGCAGAGTTCATCTCCACCAGAACCCCATCCCCCCAAAAAAAATCTTCAAAGTTACCATTTTTTAGGCTGCCCATGGCAGACTAGGATCAGAACATTCTACAATATGGAGTTGCAGTGTGTTTAGACAGTGGTGAGTTAGTAGAGGACAATTGCCACCAACTAAGAAGCACTGGAGTCTCCAGTGTATCCAACATTAAGTTCTTGCAGTGCATGTCACAAGTCAGAAAAGAAAATATAGACAAAAATTTTGCTCCTATTGGAAATGTAACTAAAAGAGAATGACACAACCTTGCAAAGCCAAGTTTGGAATTCAAAGTCTAATTATCTTGAATGATGCATAATGGTTTTGGTCCCAACAAGCAACATTACTGAAAACAAACTAAAAATCTTTTAGGTTGGAAATATTTTCCAATGTTTTCTTTAGCAAAGGTAACTGCAAATGATCAGCCATATCAGTTGCTCAGGAATAATGCATAATGTTTATTTTGTGTCCCTTAATTAGATTTTAATAACACATTGGTTCTAGGAAAGAAAAGAATTGATCTTGTAGATTCCATGTTTTCTAAGTATTCTGGGGTCCCTGCTGCCAGCTGCTGGTCTTGCTCCCTCTAAGTGCATCTGGTCTGATTAAAAAAAAAACAAACAAAACCCACAAAAACAGACCAAGCAAGACATGGCAAATGAGTGGCTATACAAATCAAAGAAATAACAACCTTATTTTTTTTTTCTCAGGCAGTTACTGTTTTCAAATAAGTCACTGAATCTTTATCTATTAGGTAATTGTTAACATGAAGAATATGTCAGGCAGTATCAAGAATGTCCTGAAATTCACAGAATTTCTAAGTGTTGATGGATGTGCAGGCACTGTAGGGCTATCATGGAAGGGTGAATTAGATAGGAGTTCCCTGGCTAGATACTTTTCACAGTGAGAAGTTAACTGCTAAAATAACTTATGTTGATGCCTCATTTTTATTGAACACTTATTCTTATGTGCATGTATTTGTTTGACTGATTGCTGTGATTATTCACCTGTTTCTCAATGACCTTTTCATTGCACCTTAGTACTGAATGTACCTGGGCACGATCACATCTATAAGAAAAAAATATGCCTTGGCTGTGTGCATGTAAATCTAGACAAGCTGAGTGAGAAAATCTTCATGCAGGCTTTAAATGTTGTGACACTTTGACTGTTGATGTATAGTACAAATGATTCTATCCAAATTACTTGTGTGCTTAGCCACAAAGAGAGAGGGGAGAAGAGTTATTGCCTTGAATGATACATATATACAGGAAAGTTGGTTTTAAATAGAACATCAGCTTTCCGAGACTCTTAAACAGATGAAGTGTATTTTTAACACCAAAAGATGGCAGCATAGCTCTTCGGGAGGCTGACGTAAGCTACTTAGCCATTTAGGGTTAATGTAAATTACCTTAGCAGAAAATTGTTATCGAGTAAATGTTGTTCTGCTGCGGTTTTTCAAGTTCACTACCTCTTTCTGCTTTAAACAAGCAAGGAGGAATCCATGGAGGGGACAGATGTTAAGACTGTATTTTATTACTAAATATATACCAGAAAAAAAAATTAAAATAAAAAATGTGTACACAGACGTATTTCTCAATCCCAATATATAATTTCAGGTAAAAATCTTAAATATGTCACATTTTATTTGACAGAACTTACTTTCTGTTTTTAGAGAATCAAGAGCCTAAATTAAGTCAAAACTTAAACCTGGGTCAAACAAATCTGAAAATAAAACTGAATAATTATTTAGTGTTGTAGGTTATTGTGGGAATAGTACATTCCCACGATATTTAGATGGACAGATTTTTCTTTAACTTGCTTTTGAAAAGTGCATTCTTACTGTACTGTTTTCATCTTAATTTTAGTCTGAGAAGTGAGGATATGATTATGTAAGATCCTCTGTGATCTTGTTGAAGAATAAATTACTTTTGCTAGCTCAACCCTGTGATTAACTTTGGCAAATGTGTTGGGGAGGTGCAGGGTTATGGGAGACAGGAACAAAACTCACAAAGCTTTTTATGGTGCCATTCCTGGGCTTTAGCTTTTCGAAGCCACCTCTCACGGTGAGGAAGCATGCGTGACAGAAGTCTTGGAGGGAGAGGAAAGAAGGGCTCAGGAACAGCACATGGGGCTGGCAATAGCTGGAAGCTCTCTGCTGTGTCAGACGAGAAGGCAATCAGATCAGGGCAAACAGAGCTAACAAGTTCTTCCAGGCTTGATTTTCAGCGCTTCGCAGCACAGAGCAGCATATTCTTAGTTGGAAAAGAAGATCAGCTGTTCCACCTTCTGTCTAGGTTCATGATGCACATTAATTTCCACTGTACACACAGTCCTCACTTTCTAACTTGGTGAGACTTGCCTGACTTGGTTTTTATTGATATTAATATTTTTCTTTATATTTTTAGGATAGACAAGTTGTCAAACTCCTGCTATTGCAATGGTATTGATAAGTAAAGTAGAGCAAATCTCTCCAGATCTCACGACATCTCTGCCCTTCTTTTTTGTTTGCCATACAAGGAATCTGTTTACTCTGCAACACCACTGCATTTTCTTTATTACTCTTAATTGAAATACTTATATATTATGGCATGACTGGTCATTTCAAGTGAAAATAAATATTGCCTAGCTGTAAACTTACCTCACAGGCCAATATGTAGACTAGTAGATTGGACAGAAAATTTTCCCTCTAAAACTTTCAGCGACTGGATTTGCTGGCCTTTCTGTTCAAAAGGGAAATAGCCATCCTTTGCTCCTCTCCAGTTGCCTTTGACCAGTAAGTCAAAGTAAATCTTTCTTGGAGGAAATTTTGTTGAAATCAGCGTGTCCTTGAGAAGCTTCCCTTAACCGACTGACCAACATTAACTGGGATTTTTTTTCCTTACTTTAGAAAATAGAATCACTTTTATTTGTTTTTAAAGCAAGACATAGATTACCCTTTTTTCTTTCTTGTAGTTTATCAGATTGCATGATTTTTGCTATATAAAAAAATCATTTATTCAAAAGATTAATTTTTTAATATTAAATTTTGTTTTGCAGTAGGTGTGGGAAGCTCCAGGGCCAGTTCCTGTGCCATGCTCTATGTTTTTACTACAGCAATCTCATAAAAGATGGTTCATCCATTAATGTACTTGATATTTCTGAGGGGGAAGATTGGCAATTTTGAGAGCTACTGGAGGAGAGGCATTAAAACAGTAGGAAGATTAAATTTTGTATTTCATTTGTCACTATATTATCCAGATAGCTTTCATTTGTGCATCACTGTATATGATCATCTATTATTTATTTTCTTCCACACCAAAAGAGCAAGTGTATGCATCACATTCTTTTATTGAGTAGGTTTTTGGTTGCATGGTGGTTTTAATTCAGCAGTATGTGCTAGAGAGGGGAACATCAGCTAGATGTGCCTTTTTTGAAGCAGGAATTTGTGGTACTTGAAATATTTCTGATCAGCCCACTTGGTAACTGCCCGAGAATGTCAAAAATTACCAGTAAGTACTGTTCCTTTTAGTCCTTCAGAAACGAGCGAGCCAGTAATGAACACACATTTTCCCATCAATATTTGCTTGTTAGAGGTCTGGCCAAGAGCTCAATCTTTTCTGATGAATACCTCAGCTCTCATCACCTCTCAGATAAGACACTTCTTCTGTCTTGTGTATGATAGTATCAGATTTTATCAGCAGGTGTTAAAGGATGGAAATGGCATCACTCGGTATTAGCTGACTTTAGGTCAAGAGTTCCTACCAGCTCCTTATGATTCTCCACAGCACGCCGAGGAAGATTTGTACATTGCTAAGGAACCTGCATCTTGTTAGGCAGTAAAATCCTTAACTGAACAGCACTGACTGCAGCTCACGCTGCCTTCTGACGTTTTCTGTAGCTTTCATTTGGCTGAGACCTCCATTCTGTATTTGTGGGTTGAATTGATTTAAGCTTTCAAAAGGAGATAGCGGTGTTCCGTGGGTAGAGGTGGATGAAGGGTTGTTTCACGTAGCCTTACATCCTGGGAAATGTCTCTTTTAGAATATAGCCCTGCCCTTTTTAGTAAGATCTGATCTTTTTTCAAGTGAGTATTTTCCTCAATATTTTGCATTCAATAAGTATATTCCCAAAAGCACTAGTGATTGCTATGGTTACGGACAAACAAGAAAATATTCCAAGGCAAGCTCTCCTGTGAGTTATCAGTTTAAACTGAGTTTATGACAGGAATTCAAAGTGTCTCTGTACTTGTCCCACCCATCTAGTTAAGAATATATTTTTCAGGTCTGGAAGTCCCTGAAGAGTCACAGTCATATCCAAGAAACACAATAGATGGCCTTCTAGCCTAATTTATCTGAATTTTCAACCCTCCAAATGTAAGTTTAAATGTAGATTTAAGAATGCTAAAAATTCACCCACTGTCTCCCCCTGCCCTCACCCATAGATTTTTTTTAAAGTGATTTCTGATAGATAATAATCACAGGGAGTAAAGAGAGTCATGAAACTTAAAGAATATAATCAGAATATATATCAGAATGTATACTACAATTACTTGAAATTACCTTATAGTGTGATGAAGAAAACCTTTGTAATCATTTCATAGTTACTGTGAAAGATCCCTATAGGATAAATTCTTGGAAGCTGAGTGGTTGATATATGTAGGATCAAGGCTAGACAATGCTCTAATGAATAATCCACTGTGGGGAACTTGTCTTTAATGGATGCTGGATTAATTATATAAGTACTTTATGTAAGCCTTTTTCTTCCCCAAAGTATTTCCAATCTGAATGTAGCGAGTTACACAAAGAGTAATCCTAAGTCACGTTGTTCTAATATGCTGTTGAACTTTTTTCACTAGAGACTGCAAGAATTGTATACACTTAAAGCTAAATAAATGTACTATTTAATGTCTGACATCTTAAACTGTGTTCTCCACAATACTTCAGGTAAGCTTGACTGAAAACTAAGCTTCAGACTAAAAAAGAAATTGTTCTGAAACTTACTCTTTTCCACTCCCCAGCCAACTTTAGCACCCCCCAAGCCTTAACCTGTAGTAGGTTGCAGATAGTTTTTTATTTAATGAATGTATTTATTAGCTTGAATAAAATACATAAACATCACAATCTTATGCTTTGTGATATTAGTCCTAGTTTGATTTGTTTTCCTATGCACAACCATGCATTTTATAGAGAGTAATGATCTACTTTTTCATTTCTAGTATAAAAACAGAATTATTTTATTTAGGTTCCTAATAATGTGTAGGTGCTTTGAAACCAACCACTAAGGTGCTCTTGAAAATCCTGACCTTTGAAAAACTTGACCTTGTATAGCTATCCAGTCTGGAAATGACTCTATAATAATCAGCATAAAATATAATGTCTTTCAAGAGCTGATTCTTCTCCCAGTGTTATCCAAATCCAACCTAGATTCCTGGCTGCAACTCTCAGAAGTCTGCAGAACGAGGGGAAAGAGCTCAGTAGTTCTGGAGTGGACATGAGCTGGCAATTTAGTCATAGTTTGGATGGGATGATTGTAATACTGATCATATTATCATGCCTATCATGAAGAATCCTCTGGCTAGACCAGGACAGAATAATTTCCAATACTTAGTTCTACTGTAAATTCTTCATGCCCATGGGTATTGAGAGAAAATTGGTGCAGAATTCCCTGTCACATGTATGCCATTATGCTGCAGGAGTAGGGAATGCAAAATCCTTGATATCTACCTCCAAAATGCATCTATGAAGCCCTAGGATTAATTATATTGATAGGTTTTAAAGACATAGAGGGGCCTCTTGGTTAATTTAATCATATCTCATGCATTACAGGCATCAGGTATCTTGTTCAGGAATCTCTGTGTCAGTCTCTTATTGTCAAGGAATTTCTGCATTAGAGTATACTTGGAAGCCTTAGCAGTTCATAGGCATGTGATGTATTTCTTTTATTCCATGTTCAGTTCGTATCTTGTTCCTCTTATTGCAAAGCATACTCTCAACAATATTTTGGGTTTTGTGCATTTAGCATTGCTTCATCCCTGCCTGGTAAAAGAAGTTGGCTTTCCAATAGATGCAGAAATTATGCTATTGTAGTTTTAGAAGATGAAAAATTCCTTGCATGAAATAAACACTTATGAATTAAGTTGATATTGTAATTCTGCATTCTTTCATTATCTCGATGCATTTGCACTAATAATCTTAATCCTTTTAAGCTCTTGACCTCAGTTATACCTTGTGGAAAAGATTTCCAAAAGCAATTTGCATTCACATTGATAAGCTCTTTCTTTTAATATTATTCTTTTTCGGTTTTGCTGAAACCACCTTCTGGTGGTCTGAAATTCTGAACTGGTTCATTTAGAGCAGTTTGCTAATTCCTCATCTTTTGCATGCCTTCTGCCATATATGGACAGCCATATAGAGCCTATCACTTACAGAGTGTTTTTTTTTCCTGCCTGGTTAATTCTAAGTAGGTTTTCAGCATTTGTTAGGAATTCTTTTGGATTTTGCTGTATCCAGATCAGATTATTTTATCCATCTTAAAGGTTCCCAATCAGTCACAGCTTGGTTTTGTTTCTTGAAACACTGTTTTTGCAACAATATGCTCTCCATTCTTTGTTCTGAAATACAGTTTTCTCTCTACTATAGGGCATTGCAGAAAAGCAGCTTTTCAATTCTTCTGTAGTAATGAGCAGATGCCAGGGTTGTTTAAATGTAAGAAACTTAGCAAATGCTGAAAATCTGTGGGTTTGGTGCATATGTTATTCCTTAATAACATCTTTTAAATATATAATTATCTTTCTTTTTAGCGTTTCCAAATATATCATTATCTTTCTTTGTAGCATTTCTAAATACCAATCACTGAGAATTAAAATATTTTCTGTCTCTGGCAACTTGTCCCAAAACAAAGATAGTAAATTTAGCAGTATGCTTTAAAATCATGTTTATAGCTCATCGTGAAGGCTACATTTGCAAGTAACTGAAATTAAATTCAAAGAAATGTATCTATGCGGTTTAATTTTTACAGTACTGGATGCTACATGTTATATATATGTGTGTATATACATATGCATCTGTAACTTTTTTTCCATTGATATTTTCTTGTTATTCAATGTCCTAACTGTTTGCTGCTTTTCATGTTTTACAGGTCAGATGCTATCATGTGATATAAAAGCACTTGAAAATAAAATTATTTATATTTTTAAACCTGGGGTCAGATTTGAACTGCAGATGATTTGTGATGTAGAAAATACAAGATCTGTGTTTGATAGACACAGATTGTTTTCTTTCTCTTGTGGATGTGTGTCTTTAAGCTAGTCTAGTTCTTAGAAGATTTTTATTCCCTATCAAACTTGTGATCATTTTTAATATTATTCAAAGATGCTTGGCACATTGAAGTGCACAATTAACTAACCAGTCTAATTTGCAAAATTAGCCTGCCATTCTAGGCTGTGAGAACTACCATTATATTTTATTATGTAAAGTCTACTGATTTTCATTCCTTTAAAGTCTTCTATCCTCTTGATCATTTTCTACTTTTAGCAGTCTGAATTGTCTGAAGATATTTCCAACAAATGCTGTTCAGTGGTCATGGCAAACCTTCAATTAACAGATGTGATGCATCATATATCATTATCCCATTATCGAGTCGTCCTTTTCTTCATTGTGTTTTAAGGATAGTTATTTTTTGTTGAGAAATATTCTTTTTTCTGCTAGCATTCTTTAAGGTGTCTTTTCACTGTCATCAGTCACACAGTATGGCCTGGCACAGTGACTGTCATATCTCAGAAGTATAGAAGGGTCTCTTCAATAAAAACCAAAACAGATTTAAATAAAGAAAACTACCCCAACCAATGTAAAAGAATCTCTCTAAAAGCCTCTTTTATTCTCTTTATAAAATTTCCATACAAAGTGGTCGCTTTAAGATACAAGATCAATTGTGGCACACAATGAAGTGCAACAAGATACTTGTCACTATTTTAAAATATTAAGCACTTGAATTTAATAATAAAATATTTTTATTTAAAAAAGACACAGCATTCTGCAGTCTGCTTTGCCATCTCTTCCAAGCAGGCAGCCCATCTTTCTTTGTGGACAAACTTTACAGTTAAAAATAATGTGGTTTTCCAGTGTCATCAAGAGCCATCACTTGTCTTTGAAGGTGCCTTACATGGAAGGCATGAAAAGATGGATCTAGAGAAGAGGAATGGACAGGTTTTATGAGTGGCCATTTGCTCACACCATGAAGTGAGGGCTGTGACACTAGCTTGTCACAGCTTCGTCCATCTGGTTTTGGCATTACTTGTTAGCAAGTCATGACATTTTGAAGTTGTCAGAAATTAGCTTAGTACAATTGGGGTGTGTGGATCCTCAGATGTCTTCCTCAAGATTTTCCCTGCTGTTCACACATTCCTGTTTATTTAAATGGCTCTTATGCATGTCTAACTTGGTGTTGGTTTTTTGGAGAGGTTTATGTTTGTTTGTTCCGCTTTGTTTTGTTTTTCTTCTTCCGTGTAAAGATCATGGTGTTACTCACAAAGTCCAAATAATCTATGACAGACAGTAATTTTGAAGATTCTGGCAAAGACTATTAGCATTATTCCTTGTGCCCTAGGCATCTAGTAGCATGTTTCTTCATGAATTTATGGGATTGGTAATTCTTTGTTTCTTAAAATGATGTTATGCTTTTTTCCCCTATGTTTCCTGTGCTATAGATACTTTTTCACTTGAAGATTTGTTTACATCATTAGAGGTAATAGGGGACAAACTGTGTAGGCTAAATCCATACATAAATGAAAACACATTGAAAGTAACCCTGTGTTATAATACCAGTTATTGCCAAGAATATAATTTTAGCTGTTAAAACTGAGTGCCAGTTTTTAGGCAAGGTTTTGCTCTTGCTCCTTTCTCTCTGCTGTAGAAAAGACAAGTGGGAGAGCAAAATGCACGACAAGATTTTTCAAGTGCTTGTTGACATAATTGTGCCACCTCTCTTTCTAATAGCTTGCTTTTCCCTAATAGCTTGCTCAGTTAGTTACCAGAGGCTACATGAAATAGCAATGAAGTACCTAGCAGATTTTTTTTAATGCTTAAAAATATCAGCATTTTGGAATTTTTCACCTTCTTGCAAACATATAACTTGACTTAAATTAGACAGCCATGAAAGTTCCTCAAGTTTGGTGGTACAACTGATGAAAATTTCAGTTTTCACAAAGTAGATTGAAAATGTCAGTAGTCTAAGTGGAAGCTTCAATGAAAACCAGCAGAGATATTGTTTCAAAATTAAGTACTTATCTCTATTATTTTTATTGTATGCCAATAGGCATTTTCTCCCTCAGTAATTTGTCAATGAAAACAATTACAGATTTGAATATAAATTGATATTTTATTTTTAAGAAGCCAATAAATTAACAGTTAAAATTCCCACTGCAACCTTTAAGTCTGTTCGATTTTAAGTTATTCAAAAATTCTGAGAAGAGGGAATTAGAAGAAGGAGAAAGAAAAGGAGTACAATGCTTTCCAAAGTATGGGTTTGTTCATCAAAATAAGGTAAAAGAAAAATGTCACATTAAAAACAGAAGTCACTTTCCAGTTTTGATATTAAAAGTGTGAATTCTGTCCAGAGAAGCATAGTAGGATTAAAAATAAGGGTAGAATTGTGAGCAAAAATTAATTCTGCCTTATCTAGACTTAAAACTCTGGGAATGTTAATCCTAAGGATAAAAGCTGCATTTGAAACCTATCGTTTTAATTTCATTTCTCTTTTTTACTCTTCTGCCCTTCCAAATTCACTCTTTTCCTTCAAACAAACAGAAATCTGTAAATATAAATAGCTGCAAGGAGATCAAGCATAAGAAGTTTTGGTCTCAGTGTTGTATTCTGACAACATCACAAAACAAGGGAAGCTTCACCCCCACTTCACACCCAGCTTGAATGTTGCCACAACTGTGACACTGCAGTTCCCAGTTTTTAAACTTAATTTTGTCTGTGGGAACAGTTTTAAAACTACAGTAAGGCAGACTTAAAACTTTTCTAAATGAGACAGATGGTTTCTGTCCATTTTGCTTACTGGGAACCATTTGCAGTTCTGGTAACTCAACGGCTACAGAAGTCTGGGGGAAAAAATCAGCTTTGCTTTAAAAAGTGTTTACTTTTGGTGTCTGTGTGTGTTAGATATGTATATTTGTATTAAACCATTTGAATTCTCTAGCTTTTCTTTTTTGGAGGGAGCACTGTTGGAACATCCCATGCCTTCCACACTTAACTGAAGTATAATCCTGGCTTTAAAAAGGATAAAAAATAAACGTTTTTGTCTGTCAAATACTTTGATAAGTGTTCCCTGAAGATGTTCTCAAGATAGGCTCGTTTCACTATGAAAAAAAAATATTCTGCATCCTTCTTTAAATATGTTCCTTTAATTTTAAGTGTATGATACCAGGTTAGAACTGCCATTTGGAAGTAGACTACAGTGAAAATGGAACATTGTGGCAGAACAAAATGTTGCCCCTGGGAACAGTTGGGTGTGTCCATGCAACTCTTAAGTTTAAAATGAGCTAATTTAGTGCATGCTTAGGGCTTTAGTCCTTGTCCTCCAGTCCCTGCAGTAACGTGTGTCAGGGGAAATGCAAAGGGAAATGAGGGTAGAAGGGGTAGAAAGAGAGCTTGCAAGAAGGCTCTTCAGAATATGAGAACCGAAGGGTGGCATCTGAAGTAACTTCAGTTAATCAAGCTGCTGGGGTGTGAAGCAGGAAGCATGAATGTGCTCCATTTGTGCAAAAGATCATCACATGCATCCTTCCCAGAATGCAGAATGCTCTCTTGATGAGCAGCAGGGAGGGAGGTGTAATTTATGTAATCTAAATAGGTATTTGACAATCTGGCATTGTTTCACTTCATTGACAGCATTTATCTTTGAAACGTGCCATAATAAACTCTGCCCACTGCATTAAATGAGGACAGAGGTGTACTCAGTCAAGAAATGTCATGTTTTTAGAGTGAAATTGTACAAATGCTGGTGTTGGTTAATGCTTCTTGCTGATTTTTTAACTATTTGGTTCCTTTTTATCTATTTGTGTCTTCTTTCTATAAAAAGAAGTGTCAAAACAGAGTGGATGCTTTTAGGAATTGTCCCATTGGACTACTTTATGTAGAAAGGCTGCTGAACTGTAAGAAAATTTTGGTTTAAATGCAAATGATTTGCCAACATTAAAGATTCAGTGCTTTCTGCAGGGCTGCTGTAGGAAACCCTTAGAGACCAAGAATGCCACTAAGATTTTTTTTTTTTTTTTGTCACTTCTTTAAGAAGCAAACATCTCACTTTTTTGCTGGTTTTGTTTGTCTGTTTTGGGGGTTTTGGCAGGTTTTCAGTGGGTCCATTTCTTGCTCCCTGCCTTGAAGCACAGACATGGAACTGCAGTGCCAACACCAACTGGGTCCAGCCAGCCAAGGAGCAGCAGAGAAACTGGCCCCAGAGGTCCAGAGCTGCCCCAGACCAGGCCAGCACCCCACATCTGCCACCAGAAGTGCTTTGTAAGCTCCTGTCTTCTCATTTATTTGTTTCAGGGAGAAGGTTGGGCCAAGCAGGTCTTCTCCATCACATGTGATCTGCTACTGCAGCCACCAACTCTTTTTTTGGGGTGAGAGGCTTCTCCTCCATCTCGTTTTCTTTATTTCTGGGGAGTCCATGGGACACAGCACTTTCATATGTAGAGGATATTGCTGTTGTCTTGATTGTTGCTGTATTGTTTTTTAATAAACTATTTTTTTTCACTTATATCTTCTATATTCTCTTGTATTCCTGTTGATGAAGGGGAGGTGGTTCAAACTGGGTCATTTTGCAGTCTCCACCCCATATGATTGTGATTAATTGTGACAGTGATTAAAGAGAGATATTTTCTGATTAAGAGGCAAACATGAAGTAGAGGGCTCAACTCCTTTCTGTCAAGAAATCTACTGTGGAGCACGATTGAAAAGTCTTATATACGTGGAGTTACAGGGGTGATGAGTGCTCAAAACATACTGAGTTTTGTCACAGGTACATACTGCAAATGCGCTAGTTAAGAAGTATTTTTTTTCTGTTTAAGAAGTGGTTTCTTTTTCATATTAATTGCAACAATATTGGGTAGTGGGTACCAGCTGCTGTGTAATTATTTCCAGCCTTTATCTCATTACCTTTTCTTTTGTTTTTTTCTTCTGTTTTTTTTTTTAATCTTGAAGCAATTCTATGTGTCTTTCTTCCTCCTCCCAAAGTTGAGTTTTGCTCTTTTCTAACAAGCTGTAGAACCTGCTGTTCCTTATTACTTTCTACTTGTATCTTTTGACTGTAAATAGCTATTAAATTATTGAAGAACTAAGTGATTTTTTTTTTTTAGAATATTTTTCTCCTCCCCCTGTTGATTAGTTTCTGGCAGGCTCTGCGTGTATTAATAAAATGATATACTGGTTAGTTTAGGCCACATAAAAACTGATAGTAAATTATTAAATTTTGTATATGCCATTAATTTCCATTTTAAATGCAACATTTTCATAGTAATGGAAATTAGAATTGGAAAAATATGCATTATGCCATTCAGTTCAGTCTCATCCACTGCAAGATTGCCTTGGTATATTAATGATGTACATTTCCCACTGCTTTATTTTAACTAATCAAGTGATGAAGCTTTAAGAATTTGTCTTGGAAAGTAATCCAGAGCCCAGTGGGTCCCACTGTTAAGACATTTTTGTTTTGTGCCAAAATTTCTCTCCCTCTCTTTCTCTCTCTTTGAATTTTTTTTTCTGCAAAGTTTCCTTTAAGCAGCATATCCTTAAAATCCATAAACTGTATAGGGCTACACCCCATTGTTTTAAATTGGATTTTGGTTTTTTCAGTAATAGGATAGTGAAATATTGCAAACACTTGCAGGATGGATGGATGACTAAGGACTATTCAGGAGTTTGCAATGCAGCCTGGTTATTTATATTTAACTTACACTTATATGTCTTGCTATCTTGGCCTGAACTTCAGTTTTGGCTTACATTTTTTCTGTTTGTTTGCATTTTGATTTTTTTTAGCATATTGTCTTTCAATAATGGCTTTATTTTTAGATTTGCTGTAGAAATAAGTCCTTAATGAAGATTACTGTTACGTTTCTAGTTTCTACATTGGACTAATTTTTATTCCTTAGTGAAAGGTTTCATACTTTGCACAATTGTAGTATTAAATACAAGTGGGAAGAGATCACTGCTGCTTTTATTGATTGCCTAAACAGTCACTTCTGCATTCAGTCATAATTATCTTTGCCTATCCTTAGAAAGGCTGTGTGACGTAGTAGAAATTCTTTGCCTACTTTGGAGGTGCTGTTCAGGAATGTTGGGGAAGAAAAATAAATGTAATTACCCTCCTTAAACAGCACTTAGTGGAGATTTGTTCTTCATAGGCATAAATAGTGAACTTGAGATGGTTATTCAATGATCAATTGGTTTGTGTGAAAATAATTAGGGTGATGATAGACAAGTCTTTGTAATAAAAATTACCAGCTGCTCTTCTGACTGTTTTGAGTACATTCAATTGCAACAATCAATGCTGTCTTTAGCAAGCAGGACCCTTTCTAGGAACAAGTGCAGTTGGTTTTGTTCATCCTATTCCATTTTATTTAATTCCTGCTCATGGGACCTCGTAAAGAGGACACCTCTAAAATGATTTTGCTGCCAAGAAATCAAGTTTGCATCTGTTCTGTATTAGTATAACGGAATAATTTTCCATTCCTCAGAATATTCAGCATGTTAATTTACTGGAAATTTTTCAATAAACTCATTTTTCGTCTTCCTTTTCCAGGTTGGTCCCAGACTTCCTCTTTTGTGAACATTACAAAGCAGGCATATAAAATTGAAAATGGTGATATTATTACTCTCGCTGAAACATCACTTGACAAATTCTACCACCAGTAAAATTTTCATATGACATAAAAGAGGAACAAGAAATGGAAGAAGAAATACAGAACTGCATGAGGCATCTTTGATAGACTGAAATTTGTCCCTGGGCCTGTCCTTTTTTGAAAGGTTTGTAATTTGTTTAAAGTATTTCCTGTAGTGCTGGCAAGAAGCACTGCCCATATGATTGCAGGCACTAGTTTCTCTCAAAAATGGAGGCTGGAATCCCACTTTGAAACTTCTAAAAGAAGTTTTGATTTAAAACATGGAGATGAAAGACAACCTTTTTAGTTCTAGAATCATACTTCTGAGATGAAACTGTCTAATAATAAATTATCATATATAACTACATTATTAAAAGAAATTAAAACAAAGTTATCATGAGGAAACATTAAAATTTCTTTTGTTCCTCTTTTTTCTTGTCCTTTCTATTGCTCTTCTGCTTAAAATTCTTTATACAACAATATAGACTTGATTACAGCAGAGTAGATTATGATTTTCTGTTTGAAAGGATATTTATGTTCATTATGCAGAGATCTTTCTGTGCTTCTGATTGTCTCCAGTGGTTAGGCATTTGAACCTCCTGGATAGCAGCTAGTATAATCCAGTTCTAATAAAAATGTAGTTTATGCATATCACAGGAAGGTTTTAGGCAACTGTGAGCTATTCATACTCTCTCCTCAGGAGAGATCTAAAAATTTGCTGTTTTGAATAAAGTGCACTTCCTCCAGTTAACTCTAACTGGGGAAAAGTGTTAAAAAAAATTCCTGACAGCTGTATATACCTTTCCCCCATTGCCAATGTTTAATTGACTCTGGCTCAGAGACAAGACCGTCACTTCTTTGGCACACTAATTCAGTTCCCTCCTTTGTTGGGCAGTGTCTCAGAACTGAAGGCACCTGGACTGGGGAGACTCTGTGGGATACAGTCAGTTTCTTGATTTGGTTCTGTTTCAAAGTTAGGGAACTATGCTGGATGGTTTCTTGTTGTTGTTGTTTTGGTTTGGTTTTGTTTTCTAATAATCATTCTTGATATGTAGTTTAATACACACATATAAACTACTGACCTAGCCACTTGTGCTTCTTGATATAATCAAATTTTAGAAAGAAGGATGTTACAGGTACCTGTGCAGCCACATTGATGGCTGTTAAGTGCAATGTTTAGATGCAGTCTTCATGTGTAGAAGTTCAGGAGGGGCAGGCTATTGAATGTGGGAGCATTAGCAAGGGAAGTATCCCTCTATATTTTTGTGGGCTGTACTCCTTCCTAACACCTGAGGTTACACCTTTGTGTGAGTCGTGATGGTGAACTGGGCAGAGCCTTGTTCTCATCCAGTCCATTCTTACACGAGCAAATGGGCATCTCAGCAACTCAGCTGTTTGCAATATGTAGGACAGTGTGGTTGTTGTTTTTTTTTTTTTCTTTTATGTGTCTTAAGGATTAAGAAACATATGTTTTAGCTATTTAAGTAAAGGTGGTATTACTGTTTGTGTTGGGTGAACGGAGTCCTGGTGCTGACAGAGCTCCAGGCTGCTGTTGAAGGTAATTGAAGCATATCCAAAGGCAGCTGTCCTCCCAAAATAAGGACAGAGCTCCCTGCAGTGACTCACACCTGCCAGTGAGCCTGCACTTTGTAGAGAAATACACAAGCTGAGGGTTCAGGTTAGGTTTTGAAGAAGTACACCTTTGTTAGGGAGATGCTGTGCCTCGCTTAATAAATCCAGTTCACTGTATTTATAGCTGTGTATCACTTCTGGGACCAAGCTGGCAACTTTGGGTGGCACCAGAGAGTGCTGCACCGTACAGTATGGGTAAATTATCATATATTACTGCTTCAGGGACATTTGTACCTGTAAAACATTCTCTTACTTTCCATTCCTGCACTCAGCCTTTTTTTCCCCGGAGACTGACAGCAGAAGTGCTGGCTGTGATCATCTTCTATTATAAAAACGGATGTTGAGCTCAACAACTCCTCATATTATGTATCCTCATGAAACAAGCATCAGATAAAGCTGACTCAAAGCCATCATGGACATGATTTGGTATTGAAACCACAGCCTGTCAACAAAAGGCTCCCTAGGCATTAGGAATCCCTTGAGCTATTCAGTGTCTTAGAAACTAAGCAAGATAATCTGACAGATTTAAGGATTTGTCTTGCTTAGATGCCAGAATACTTGAAAATTCAAAGTAGAGACTGGTGAGGAAGGAAAATAAACCAGGGACTGAAGTGGGTTATGCATCTAGCTGTATAAATTTCAGGGGTGAGGGGGAGGTGGAAGGTGGAAGGTGGAAGGAAGAGGGTGAGAGAGGAGGGGAGACCAGAGGACTGTCAGCTCTTTGGGGAAATGCTGCTGCTGGCTCTGGCAGAGGGCAGTGCTGAGAGAAGAAGGGCAGTGAAACAGAAAGGGGAAACAAGAAAGGTACAACTCACAGCGAGGAGAGTAGCAAAGTGTGTGATAATTTTCATGAGTGCCTTCATGTTGATATTATCTGGAGTTAAATTCTGTAGGTTCTCTGATCACTGTTATAAATTCAGCAAGACTTAAAAGAATGCCAGTACACTGTGGAGAAGCTTCAGGAATGCTTCTGTAGCTATGCACAAAGTATAGGAATAATTTTGCCAATGTATATTTTTTCAACCAAGAATCTGCAGCTTCCCACCTCATATATGCATCAGTTGATATCCTGTGCAAAGTTCTGACACCTTTTTCTCTTTTTTTAGTCCACCTTCTCAAAGTCAATTGCCAAGTCTTTCAGAGCTTTTCACTTATATTCTTTTCAGGTAGAAAGAATCAGAAAATCACTCTTGCCTGCAGGTGTACAGAGCATGCTGGAATGATCACATTTGTAGTCTCTGCAAAATCTAGAATCTAAGTTGAAATTTTGAATATGAATTACTAAGTGAGGATTCATGTGCTGTTTATCCGAGGCTTTCTGTTTCTACAGTCTTAGTCTTTGACTCTGATAAACTAACCAGCTTACCTTGGTGGCTTTTATTTCTTTAGAGAAATGTGTTTATAAGCTATGTCTTGAAAAGAAGGAAATAAACCCACAGACACCAGAGTTATTATTTTCTTCTAGACTACACAGAGATTTCTTTATGCATATATGAGATGTGGCTGTGCATCCCGAATACAACTCACATTCTTACCGAGCAAACCCTCTTTTGCCTTGGGGCTTTTGCTCTAAGGCAAAGGCTTTGCTTTATTGGTGAGGTTTTTTTTGCTTGTTTGGGATTTCTTTTTTTTTCCTCTCTCTTGCCTTTCCCTGTCACTGTCACCAGGAGAGCTGAGGCAGCACGGGTGGAGACCTTAGGTCTGTTTATATCACTTATATCTGCTCGTCTTTGTTTCTCTTTATTGGTGGAAAGGGTTGAAATATAGGGGGAGAGAACTCTTTTCTGAGGGTCCACCTCTTGTTTTGTCTTAAACCAAGACCCAGTGTTTTAATGCCATTTTGCAGTCAAGGAATGGAAAGTCAGGCTAAGTGATCTGCTCGTTATAAAGTTTTGTATGAAAAGCTTTAGAAATTTCATACCACTTTTTCTTTTTTTTTTCCAGACTTTAACTGGAAGTCAGTGAAAAGCATACAGGCAGTATTAAGAAGTCATATTTGGAAAAATTCCGTCAAGACTGAGCAGAAGGTCCTTATCTGCTGTCCCCTGCTGACAGATGTTTTGGTGGCACTTCTACCTGCTGAAGCTTGGCAGCACCAGCCTTACAACTTGGTAGATCATGGGGTGAGCCAGGGAAAAACCCTCTGGAAAACTTGGTAGGTACCATTCAGTGTTTCTCTACAAAGGCTCTAACTGAATTACTCTTGAGGCTTTTTCTCTGCTTGGCAGTTAAGGTAGGTTCTGTATGAGACTGTGTATTATAGTAACTGAACTAAAAATAGCTGGTTTTGATGATATAATTAAGGCTTTATTTAGTGCAGTGAATTATTTGCTTGGTATATATGGTATCTGATGTTAAAAAAATAAAGTGTAAATAAAGTGTAAAAAAAAATAAAGTCTTGCTTCAAAGAGTTAGAACTGTTATATTTAAACCATTTCTAAGTTGTAAGTGATTTTCTTTAGGTGTAGATTGTGTGCTGGGTATTTTCCTCATCTTAGAGTAGAATATGACAAGGAAGGAGAGAGCCCAGCCCAAGCTGCATATATTTTTTCATACCAATAATTAACACTGGCCTAGTATGGGGTCTGTGTGAACCTGAAAGGAGCACAGACAATGAATTCATGATTTGGAACCTATGAACAGCCAGAAAAGAAGTAGTGTCCTGCTTGTTTAGTCACATGGCAAATAAAGTCATGTGCGCTGTACTCAGGAGAATGATTGTACTGGGTGAGATATAAGGCCTTCCTAAGTCACTGCTTTGTTTCTAGCACTGGTTAGAAGGGATGATTAGGAAAATAATAGACAAAAAGAGCAAATATGGAATGACCTTTCCTCTAAAATATTCTTCACTTTCTATATTAAGCAGTTTAAAGATTTGAGACAGCTTTCATGCAAATTGTCGTATTTGATAAAGGTTTTTCTTAGATCATTATTCCAGTAATTTATGTAATTACTGTCTAGTAAAAATATGGTGCCAGTGCTTCCACAAACAACTCTGGAATATGGGGAAAGAAACTGTTTCTTTATTTAGGCCCATTTCATCAGGGGCCACCTAATTCTTATTCCCTTTGTAAATCACTTATCCATTTTCAAACGTCTTTGGTTGTCACTTTTTTTGCTGCTTCTGAAGCCTTTTTGTCGATGCATTGTTCACATTTCACAACTCATTTCTCATGCCTCTCTCTCTGAATCGTGTGTACACAGGGAGAAATCTCCCTGAAATAATGGAGATAGAAATGGCAAGGAGTTAATGGAATAGCTTCTCTAATCATGATGTGATGTTAACTAGGCAACAGAGGTGTTTCTGTGTAGGTCAGAGAAAGAACAGCAACAGAGTGAACCAAAATATTTCCAAGCGAGAGATACAGGTGCTATCAAGGGGAAAAAGTTCTTAATTATTTCTTATTTTGCATACATTTAAGTTGAACTTTCTAATGAGTTATGCATTTTTAGGTTTTGTTGTTGCTGTTTTATTTTGTAGTCCTATGCTTTGCAGTAAAACATTACTGTATAATTGAAAATAAACGGAAAAGGGCATCCAGTTTGTTGCAGTTTTTTGTAGCAAAGGTGTTTAAATTATGGATCAGTCCTGATTTTTCTGATTGGCATTGGTTTGGGAAAGACAAGGAGTTCTGCAGCTTTGAGTCTCAATAAAGTAGGGAGTCCAGAATTAGAATTTATGTGACAGCACGATGACATGAGACGAAAAGCCAAAAGAAGTATTTCAGCTGCAATTCTGTTGGGTTTTAAGTTGTGTGTTAGGTTGATAGAACTTCCAAAATTCGCAGAAAATAATTCAGCTCATGCTGAACTAAATGAGGATTGTTTCCTTGGTGTTTATTGTTTATGGAGAACGTATGATTGTAGCGCAAAAAAATCCCAAAAATTTTTACAGTGCCTCCTTATAACCACATTTTAAGGTGTGATTCTTGAGTGGAAAACTAAATCCTCAAGTACTGTATTCATTCTTTTGGCTAAAACTCCTGAAGGAGAGAATGTAAATGGTGAAGCAGCAGCTTTTAAGAGGGTGAAAATATATTCCATAATATTGATGGGAATTACCCCAGCAGTATGTCCGGTAGCACCACTAAATTTTTGGACATAATGAGACTGCTTCAATAGTGCCTGCTATTAACTGCTTCAATATAATTAAAAATTATATTTTTAATATAAATATATAATATATATATATTTATATTAAAAAAAGCTTACCTGACTTTCCCTTTAGATTTTCAGACACATATGAGTGGGAGTCCAGCCTGTGATTTATTTTTGAGCGTTGCAAGGAGGAGAAGTGATTGCTAACAAAGTCTGCCCTGAGGCGCTGGAGGTGTCAAAAGCTTTGTCCTTGGTTCCTTCAGTCGCTGTAAGGTGAATGCTCTCACAATACACTTTACAGTAACGTTGGGGAATTAATTGCACTCAAGGTTACTGTTTGGTTGTTTAACTTAAAATTCAGAATACAAGAAATATTTCTGGCTATTTTTTCCTTCTTTAATCAGAAAAATATTTTGGTGTTTGAGCCATCTCAGATGAAATGTTCAGCTAAAGTATCGAAACAGCAAAGATTATAAATGGCAAAATATGAAATGCATCTCATTCCCTTTTTTACATGCTATGTAATTATCTTTTCTTGTCCTTAATAGAGTGTCTTTTTTTTCCACCATTTTTTCTTTAGAACATTTTCATCTGGAATATCATGCTAAACACCCTTCAATTTTGTGTGAGAATGGACGTGGTTCCCCTGTCTTAGAGGGAAAGAATACTTCACTTGAAGAAGGTTTTTAAGGTTTGAATGTGATTCTGAGCTGTAGAGGAAGTTAGTTTGCTGTTGGTTTCAGTTAGAGCATCTAAAGAGAGGTGTGGGTGGCACTGTGGAGCTTTCTGTACCTACTTTAGGAATTCAAAACCTCATTCACGTAGGAAAGAATCATGGAAAAGCCCATGGTCTCTTACTACTCTGATGGTCAAAAATGATGAAAAAAATTCACAACCATCTTTTCTGTGTTAATAGTGTGCAAAAACAGTACTTAATCCTCAGGATCTTATGTTTCAGAGGAATTTTGCTTGGGTGAGTGTTTTTTTTTT
>VWZV01003312.1:59522-112675 GCA_013397155.1 Irena cyanogastra
TTTTTTTTTCTGGCACAAAATACATCTTTAATCTTTTAGAAGAGCAATATTTCAGCATTTCTAGCAGTAGTAAACCATTGAAATGATGAACCTGATGTAAAATCCAGATATTTTAGAAGTGTTCAGCCCTGAATTAAATTTTAGGCAGAAGCTCTGGAAGCACAGCAAATATTTAGAGACTTGACCATGAGAAGAGATTACTCTCTATGTGTTGAGGGGGCTGTAAACTCTGTTACTATCTAGAATCCCTCACAGGCAAAAGTAAGTATATGTAGCTATCTTTTATATTCCATGATGGTAGAAAACCAAGGGTCTTTTGTATGTGTTACTGAAGTTACTGAAATTGAAGGTTCAGTTTTCTTACAAGTGCTTACAGTGAAGCCTTCTCTGTCTGTGCATATGTTAATTTAAGAATATGTATTTTTTGTGATTTAATGGCACGTTTATTCCAGATGTAAAAATAAGAAAACCCTTTTTCTATGCTGGAAAAGCATAAAATTTAGTGATGGTGAATATTTTACCTTCTAGTTTTAGGGTTTGGCTGCTGAACCCAAAAGCAGATCCCACAGTCTCACTTGTGCCTTCCTAAGTGATAACATTACCTATGTGTTTCTCAGAGCATTTCATATTGTTGTTAAACTCTCTGGCTCTGTCACGGTTCTTTTTAAAGTCTTTTTGAGACAGAAACTCAAAAATGCACAAACCTCCATGTACATGATTGAAAGTTGGTATGTAAAAGTGTAAAAGATCAGAAATACTTAATGAAAGTGCTGGGATAGCTGAGAGAATCACTGCAATCTTTGAACATGCAAAAATAGTAACTGGAAAATATACTACTTTTATACTGCTATGTGGCATATACAGTGATCAAAATACACCTAAGCTTTACAAATGCACAATCAAATCAGGTGAGACTCAATTTCACTCTGTGGCACAAAAGCCATTTGGCCTCGAGTGAGTATTCACATTCCTGCCAAATGTAATGTAATTCTTCCAGAGTGAACCCACAATCAAAATAGCTTTTTTTTTTTTTTTTAAGTGTGCTTGAAAAGGTTGCAAGAGAAAGTGGGATATCAGAGAGCATATGTTATTGTGTAATAAGCCATGCAGCAGATATCAGAAATTAATGAGGCAAGGAAAGCAAATGCAGCAAGCAGCAGCAACGAAATTTGGGAAAAGCTTGAGTGTTGTGGGAGACAGGAACATTAAGTGTTCTTTCCTTTTTCTTTATGACAAACCTGAAAATGGAGACTTGAATCAAAATTTTAATGCATTCTGTGCATGTAGGTAGCCACTGAACTTCAAAACAAAGCCCTAAGTTGCTAGTAGTATATGCCAAGACAAAATAAACAATTGAAGAAGTAAAAGACAAATGAATCTGTAAATGGTACAGTTTCAAAAAAAAAATTTTCCAGATGGAATAAATAACCTACTGTTTCCCAGAGCATCATCAGAATGCCCATCACAGACAGGATGTTGACTTCATTGTGAAATTTTAAGTATTTTTAGACATCTGTCTTCAAAGTCGTCCCACAGAAACACTTATCTGGAAGCAAACCTTAATTGTTCTTCTTTGGCCATGGAATAGAATACATTTGTTGATATTTTGTCATAGGCAACAGAAAGATACTTCAGACCTGTTTCATGGGAGGAAGAACAGACAACCTCTCAGTTTGTTGAGTGATATGCTGGGAGCCGGGACGGAAAAGTCCGGCAGTAACGAATGCTGGAATTCTAATACACATTCTCCTTGTCCCTAACAGCTTGTTAGGGCTCAGCACTACATACTGGTTGACAAAATTCTCAATTTCATTACTGTGTAATAAACCAGCTCAGCTTCGGAATGGGTCAGTTGATTGATTTTAAGTGGCAGGGGATTTGAACGCATTCGCTTTGTGGGCTGTTACTGTTTGACATTCAGAAAGCAATCTGCTGGTTTGAGTAGTGGATTAAGCGTGCAGATATTATGATGATCAGAGCAAATGAAATGTTCATATTAGGGATGTGTCTGTGAAAAATTGTGTGGAATATCTTTTTTGAAACCTTTGTCACTAAAAAAAGAATTTTAGCCTGGATAATACCAGGCTTTGTGTTTCTTTTCCATGTATAACTTTTGCGAAAATCACGAGGAAAATGTGGATGTTATAATTCTTTGTTTATTTTTCATATATGTGGCTTTTATAAAGAGAGGGACAATTTTTTTTATGCAGGTATTCCATTGCCATTCACCTTCTAATTCTTTCTTGGTTAAAAATCCTAGAATATATTCTATTTTTATGGTCCAAAAGAGAAGGAAACAATTAATTTCCTACAGCAAAAGTGTTACTTTTGTGCTACCACTCAACCAGGCTGAGGTACTGGCTATGTCTTGCCTGAGGACTAGAAGGCATAAGAAAAGTTTTTCTTTGTGTGAAAGAAGTGGGATCAGACTGTTTGTTCATAGTCTGTTGATTTTCACCTTCCTCAAAGAGGAGGTTTAATTTGCTTCAATTTATTGAAGATAAGGGACTGGGACAACAAGGATAAAATTTACTGTGAGTCACAGCTCAACTCTGCTGGTTGCAATCCCCATTGCCCCTCTCTGCCACTCAGGAAATACACAAAAAACACCCTCAAATAGTCCTGTACATAGTGAAGTTGAACTATTTAAATAAATGCTGGTTTATTCTGGTTATCTAGAATTTTTGTATGCTAAATTTTTATGGGTGCTGTCTTTGGAGATAATTTTTCCATAAAATTAAATTACAGCGGTTGAAGAAATAAAATCTTATTAGACTATCTAGACTAAACAAAAGATACTTTGAAATTATGGTGTAACATTAAGGGATGTATTCATTAAAGGCTGCCTCTGGTTTTTTTTTGCATTTAGATGTCCTTTATATTTGCATACTGTTTCAAGCCTTCAGAATTGTGTCATTAATGTGACTAGTTTTCATTGATTCTATCTATTCAGAAGCTTTATCACAGTGCTATGAATATTGATTTTTGAAGATAGGAGTTTTGAAGTAAGGTGTTGATAATTTGAATTGGCTTGGATCCAACTGGGTGCAGTCTTTAGGTTTGGTGACTACCTGTGCTGCAAAAGTGGAAAGGAATAGCATGAACTTATAGGATAAAATGCAGACCTCTCAATCAAAGCACATTAAAAAAATAGGTTTCTTTAATTTTTCTCAAAAGGGGAAGGTCAGTAAAAGTAAAGGCAAATTGCAAAATGTGAAGGGAAACCAAGTATTTGATTGCATTTAATCAAAAAATTGTTCCTTCTGTTGCTACAAAAGTAATTTCATTGTCTTTTTTTACAGTAAATTCAACTAAAATGTGATTTCTCTGGGTTTTTTGTAAATAATTTTTAATAACTTTAATATATTATAGGTTTCAACATATCCTTGTTTTCTATTGGAAAAAAAATCTTTTCCCCCATGTTCTTGGCTAAAACAAGGAATTCATCATTTGTATACCCAAAGCCAAATATAAATGATTAAATTCCTGTTTCACAATGAAACCTTTTTGTACATCTTTGAACAAATCTTAAATTCCAGCTGTGCACCACTAAATCATACAAACGACTTTGAAAATTTGGGTCTTTTAATCAGTTAAACTCTAATTTATACAGCCTTGCCTTTTTTAATGCTGAGAGGAGGTTTGTCAGCCCTGCTTATGAGTTCAGAGTACATCTGGTACTGGATAGCTGGTGGCAAACAGGGAGAATTTCTGTTGTTTAATGTGCCAGTGGATTACTGTTGNAATGTTTTCATAGCTTTATATTTAAAACATAACCAAATTGACTCTCAGACCAACTGTGGAGATAAATATTTGCTTGAGTATATTATACTGTGTACTATATATATAAAAATTTTTACTATGTGTGTATAGAAAAAAGTACATACTTGGAACATGAATGATTAAGTTGTGTTGCCTGATGACCCTCCCGGTCCCCTGTATTTGCCAAACCATCAAAATTAGTTAATCTACTTACTTTTTAGTTTCCCTGAGCTTTTCTCCTTAAGTATTTGCAAATTATTCTGTATGATTTTAATGATCCTTCAATCTGTCTCCCGAGCATTTTCATAGCAAAAAATGGAAATTAAATATTCTCTCTAATGCAAGAGTCCAAGGATGGCTAGAGTTGTTAGGTGCTAATAAACACCTGGCATTGTGAAGGGTCTGTAAATGACACATGAGCCACCTTTACAGGCTTGACTAACCCAGTGATCATGCATTGGTGTGTCTGTGTGAGCCTGCTGTGGGAATTAACTGCTCACCACTCATTGACTTTTGAAGGACTATAAACAGGGTAATAATACATGATTTAAGAAACCTTTTGAAAATTAATAGCCAGCTGTATATAGGGTTTGATTATTTAAAAAAGTGTTTGATTGATGCGCACTGTCAGCAAATGCTCCACCTAATTGTCCAAGTCACATTGTCCGAGCACTTGGATTTTATTACTGATTAAAGAGATGTATGTTTGTGCATTCACTGGTGTTTCAGAGCAAAGTCCTCCTTCAATGTCACCTTTCTTTCATTTGCTTTCACCTGTAAGCCAGTTGCTCTGATACTTTGAGATGTATACGTGAATGGTTTTGTGATTGATACAGAATCAAAGAATGGCTGAGGTTACAAGGGACCTCTAGAAGCCATCTGATCCCACACCCCTGCTCAAGCAGGGTCATCCTGAGATTACTGCCCAGGACCATTTCCCTATGGCCTTTGAGTATCTGCACAGATGGAGACTCTGCACCTATTCTGGCCAACCTCCGCCAGTGCTCATTCATGCTCACAGCAAAACAAAAAAAATTATATCCTGATGCTCAGAAGCAGCCTCTTCTATTTCACTTCGTGCCCACTGCCTTGTGACAATCAAAAGTGTCTGACTGCCTCCTTGGCACACTGCCTTTGGATATTTGTTCACATTGAGGAGATCCCTCCCTATGTGTGACATACCTTGTATGCAATCCTTGTTTCATATATTAACTCGTCTGATTGTGAAGGAAGGCTTGTTTATGAGAATGTCCACTCCTATCCTTGTTTTTTTTTGTTTTTTTTTGTTTTTTTTTAAACTGGGCAGGTTGTGTAGAGAAGATTTAGTGATTGGATTAGTACACTATCTAACTCTGTCTCATTTTTCAGAGGGTCTAAAACATTTTGCATTTTATAACTAATAGATAATTATGCAGAAAGTACTTTGGGAGGAAAAACCACACCTTTGACTCTCCCAAATCACAAGGAAGTTTTTGTTGGAAAAAAACCTCACAGGACCTATTCATAAGAGCCTGTTTCCATTATTTCTGCATTCATGGCTGATGTGTGAGTACCAAAAACTCCAAGAGGATAAAAGGGGAAAATTCATGCCTCAGAGTTGAAAGGCATGACATGAAAATCTGCATGAACCATGAAACCATCTATAATGTAAGGTGAATTCTCCATAGTTGCTTACAGCATCTGGAAACTCTTCTGTATAAAAAACCCTTTAGGTTTATCTCTGATAAATATGTGTACACAGAGTAAGAGAGAAGGAAATAAACTGTGGGCTGTATGTATCTATCTGGATATATCTAAAATCTATGTTGACCAAGTAAGAATTTCCCTTATCTTGCTAATGTATATTGTAATTCAGCCACCTTTGCTGTGTTGACAGAATGGAAACTAGTAATTTTCAGTTCACTGAAAAATGCAGTTCACTGCTTTTTCCATTCATTCTCTGCAGTTGAATCAGTTTTTTAAGGCATTATTAAGTTTTCCCTTGGAAATGCTAATATTCTGAAATCAGAAGATTCCTTCATTATGGCTTCCCAAGAAGTTTTTGATTGACTCCTGATGCTCTACATTGTGTGCCCATTCAGCCTTGCGGAGCAAGGACAGATTTCCCTGAGGGAGGGTGACAATCCCATGCTATACACCCTCAGAGGGCTTGTTCAAGCCATGGGTGAGGGAGCTGGCATCTTTTGACCTTGGTTTGATCACACAAACTCTGTTCTGACTCTGTCGATTTTCTAAATTTTAATTTCTTTTACAGTGTCCCATCCCCCGGTCTTCTGACCTTTACTTGCAACACTTTGTGTAGTGGGGATAAAACATAACTCACCAGATGTTACAGGCAGGTAGATGTGTGCTGACAAGTTTGTTTTCAGGGCTCTGAAGTGTTCACACTGCCTTACACTCATGAAAGAGCTCCATGCATTCCTTAGGTTAGTGCTGCTGAGTGCTTTGAATTCTCCTGTAATTTCTGTCAGGATTGGCTGGAGAAAATGGTTTCTTTGTAGTTAAGAGCAGCAGATTTTCTGAAAGCAGAAGGATTCTGAGTCCGAGGCTTGAGCTCACAGCCAAGTGACAGTGCCAGAGCCAGTGCCAGTCTTTACACAAATTTCAGACTTAAGTGAGAACTTTTTTATAAGAAAGACCAATGGAAGAATTTTGCTGTTGATGCAAAGGCATGCTGTCTTCAGGGAGGCAGAATGGAAAAAATCAGATGGGGAAATATACAGAGTATGTAAAAGGTTTACATGATCTCCAGTGTAACTTAGTTAAAAATCAGGTACTTTTACAATGCAACTGTTAGGAGTGTGAATGAAGTGTAAATATGAAGGAAATTTCTGCTGTAAATTCATATTTCTCTAATTTTTTTTTTCTCTAACAGCTTAATAGAACTTTTTAAGGTTTTTAAGAGCATGATAAGGAGGATAAATCAGATGTCTGAATTGATGCAGTCTCACTGTGATATGCTAATAGTGTATATAGCCTGGCTATGACTGCCTATCATCATTCCTTGTGAATGGTGATGAGTGCCTGTCATGGTTTCAAACCCAGCTGGAGATGAAACACCACACAGATGCTCACTCAGCTCCCCCTTTCTTCCCTCCCACCCCGGTGGAAGTGGGAGGAGAATTGAAGTAAAACTTGTATGTTGAGATAAGAGCAGTTTAATAATTGAAAATATAGTAAAATATGATAATAATGGTAATAATAATGATAATAAAGAGGAAAAAAACCCAAACAGACACGTGAGTCACGGAATCACTCACTGCCTGTTAACTGGTGCAAAACTTCTCTTCTGGGAAACAGCCCCAGTTTGTATAAATGGCATGGTGCTCTATGGTGGGGAATACCCTGTTGGCCAATTCAGGTCACCTGTCCCAGCTATGCTCCCTCACAGATTTTTGGTTTTGTTCTTGATTATCTTTTTGCATACCTCCTCAGTGGCAGAGCGTGGCACAAGGAAAGAAAACTTCCTTGACTTAGGATAAACACAACTTAGCACAGACCCCAAAACATTGGTGTGATGTGAACACATTCTCATCCTTAATCCAAAACACAGCACTGTAACAGCTAGCAAGAGGAAATTTACCCCAGCTGAAAGCAGGACAGGAACAAACGAGCTCAGAAATGAAGTGGCACTCTTTCCATTCTGATTTTACAAGAAAAATCCTGCTATGTTAATTGTTTTAAACATTCTGTTTTGTTTTGTTTCTCTCATGACTCATGAAAATACATTTAATGTTTAGGGTTTGCGTTGTTTCTTTTTGTGTGTCCTTCCCATTTCCTTCTCCCCAGTTCTGAAGAAAATGTATTTTGAAGGTGGCTATTTCCTAGGCTCTAAGTATTTCCTATTCAGCCACTTGGCTGCTGTTTGTTTGCTTCCCTTTGGATCAACATCTGTCTAGCAGCTTTTAGTGTGGCTGCTCACCATGTGGTGGAGAAGGAGTTCTCCTTCCAAAACCCCTCTTGAATTTGGGTTTCTTGGTCTTGCTGGAGGAAATCCCGGGGAGAAACAGCAGGAGTGTGAGTCAATCCTCCTCGAGGTGCTTTTGAAATGGGAGCTTTGTGAAAGCTGGGCTGTGCTGCCTGCTCTCCCAGTGCAGGCAAGCAGCAGCTGTGGAGGGCAGGAAGAAACAAGGAACTTGTCACAGGTAATACAAAGATTTTTGAATGGAGTTTGTAAGGAATAATTGATTCCACAGTGGGTTGCCCAAACAACAGAGAGGATAACACTACGAGGCTCAAGCTGCCTCATCTGAAATGATGAAATACTTTTCAACATTAAAAGGTATCATGAGTTTATTTTTCTTGAAAGATATTTTTCTATAAATCTCAGGTTTATTACATAAACAGACTTAACTCCTGAAAATAAATCTACCAGGCTGTTCCTGCTTATCATCCTGGCCTCTCCATATAAGCCATTCTTCACTGCATTGCTTTTCTGTTTACCTTTGTGTTTATGCTTTTATTAATGCAAAGAGCTTAAATTCAGACTAATATAACATAATCTTTGGTTATTTTATCAGGTTAGTCCCACAGAAAAAAGGTGTGTTTCTTCTGCTTAAGCCTATAGCAGTTACAAAGCAAGATGGAACTTTAAAAATTAAACTGTAGGAGCTTTACTTGTCTAAATTAATACTCATTCAATTAAACTGTTAGTTTGCACAGATTGAAGTTTTAGATTTTATTCAAGATCACTACTGCAAAATGAAAACAAACAGATACAAATAATGAAACATGTTGACAGCTTAAATTTGCAGGGTTCTTGGAGCACTCGTGGCTTTTATTATTAATTTATTTCCTTGGAATAACTGAGATGCTGATAGTAATAAATTAATATTACTTTAGATCATTAAAGACATTTTTTCTTTGTTCTAATTAAATTAATTTTATGAGTGTCAGTTTTATTAGTTAAAAAATTCTCTAGCCATTTGGTTTTAGTCATTCAAAGTCATCATTAGCTTAGGTTATCCAGCTGGAAATTACAGCCAAAATGTGACACAACATGGACTAATGACTACAATAGAACTTCCAGGTCTGGGAAATATGCATTAATAAAACTTCAGCTTATTCCTGCTGGCAACGATATATTTCTTTAATCCTTTATTGATTTGATTAAAGTATGGCTAAATTCCCATACAGTGGAAAGTATTTGTCTTGGGGAAATAAAGGTAATTAAATTGGAAAATTAATATAGGAAACTGAGATTCACAGAAGTGGGCTGTTCTGAGATGGATTTTCTGTGTGTCAAAAGGTTTCAAGTGAAGTGGCAAAGCAAGCAGGGGGTCTCCCTGACTTTTACTCCTGGATCTTGTGTGGGATACTGTATAGCTGTTGATTTTGTTGATATCTTGGTGTTTGGCCTTTGGCTTATTCTTGTATGTTGCTATTGATGCTGTCAATAATCTATGAATGTGAGTATAAAGATTCTAATGATATGTAAGTTTAGAGAGTGAATCAAGGTCAGTACCTGGAGGCATTCCGCAGTTAATGGAACCTACAAAAGAGATACTTGTACCATGTTTACTATTTCTTCTGCAAGGGTCCTGTAGAGAAATAGTAGACATAGCATTAATTTAAAAGAAAAAAAAAGGGACTTTTAGGTGGTGCAGTTTGTGGTAATTGGGAGTGGGGATGAGGCTCAATGGGTACAGCTGTGAGCAGCACTTATAGCAATGAGCCATGGAGTGCCCAGGTGTGCTAAGCAACCACCAAAGGGAACAGAGGGCACACAGGTGCAGTGCATGAACATGAGGGGATAAAAGGTTGGGCTGAAGGACAAGAAAGGCAGGTGCTTGCAGCCTTCTGAAGTGTCAGGATGTTCCTCTGTATGGGCAGATGCCTGAAGCCTTCTGATGAGGTAAGGTGTTACTGTGTTTGGGCAAATGCTTAAAGCTTTCTGAAATTGTCTGTTTATACTCTGTGTGTCATGGCTGCCTCAACTGCATCAATGCTGCACATCGCATTAACTGTATTTTTAAGCTACGTTGACAGATATGAGGTTAAGTTAAATGCTCATGGCGGGAATGGACACTGATGAACGCCTAAAGGCGTGTTGGAGAAAAATGTGTTGTTACAGGCAGAACATGTCTAAATATTCCTGCTGAGCGTGTATTTCTTTATATACTGTGCACAGAACTCATCTGTTGTATGATAAGAGTAAAAATTGAATAAATTAGATATATGTGTTTTCTGCAGTTTTAATTGATGTTTCTGCGCACACCATGAAGATAATAACATCATACATCTTTAGATCGAGACCAAGCCTATTTACACTCTCTTCTACTTCTACAAATGTCTTCTACAGACATTTGGGTGTCTATTAAGTTCTGAAAATTATCTACAAAACCAGAAGATAGACAAATGGAGTAAGTTCCTTGTTTTGATCTGAAATTTCTTTGCCAGTTTGCTAAGGTAAGATCACAAATCTATCTCATTGTGTAGACTTAAGACCAGAAGAAAGCCAACAATCTGCTCAGGATCCCACAGTGGGTCGTGTAAAGCTGTGTTGTGGCCCCTTTAATTAAAGCAGAATATAAAGGTCTAAAAGATTATTAAAATACGTCTGGAGAAGAGGGTCAAGTCCAGAACATGGAGCTTGTAAACCCTATGTAGGCTGTGCCTAGGATTCTAAAAGCACTAGTGCTTTCTTATTTTACCACATGTCAAGAAATGATGGTGTGCTTTGGTAAACCTCTCTACTTTCAGTTTTGTTAGGTGATTTCTTGTTTGTTTTCCTTAGAATTTGTTTGGTTTCAGAGAACAGTTTATGAAAAGATGAGGTTATCTGGAAAACGAGTATTGAGGAAGGTTTTCCTGATTTTGCCATATTTTTCATTTTCAGAGTTATTTTTTTTAGAAAACAGACCTGGAGTTTAAAATGCTTTGGGTTTGGTGGTGGATAAAGCCTAAAAGAGTACAGAACTTCCATGATGGATAATCATAAAATTTTAGTTTTTAAATATTGTGGCTTAGAGTGAGAAAAAAAAAGTAGGTTTTAATAGTTAACAGAAGGTAACAGACATCATTAGGGATAAGTGAAACTGTTCAAATCAGGCTTGGAAATTTCATCTAAATGTACTGTTCCAATATTTATAAAATGTTTTCTAATAGATGCAGGCATTTTTCATTTTGGGTTGTATATGAATGTTGTCTGTTAAACAAGAAAACATTATTTAG
Organism: Irena cyanogastra; assembly: GCA_013397155.1. NCBI lineage: Eukaryota > Metazoa > Chordata > Aves > Passeriformes > Irenidae > Irena > Irena cyanogastra. Next base: position 70,458 of record VWZV01003312.1, read on the forward strand.
ATAAAAACTAGAAAAAATATCCGAATGTGATGCCAATAACCTGGGATCTGGGAAAGTCTGATGCTGGGAATTTAGGGTTTTTACCTGTGTTTGAGAGATTCAATATTGTCTGCCTTACAGAGGAAGACAAGGACAGCATCTTGAGGGTCACTGGTGCATATTTAGCATACTCTGCTGTTCCATTAGCTGATTAAGGAGGAAATGTTTATATCAATAAAAATTTAGTAGCGAGAAGTTTAAATATAGAAAGAGAAAAAAGTTTGTTCCAAGTCTTTTACAGTGAAGTCTGTGATATTCCAGGTTTCACTTGGAAATCTTGCCATTCATCTGCCTTTAGGAGATTCAGTTCTAATTCAGAAATAGCTGTGATACTGCTTTTGGAAGGAGAAATTATTAAACGTAGCATATGTAGCCCATTAGTGTACTATATACAAAACTGAAAGTGTTTTGGTATGACATCTGCTCTTTTTGTATCTTACTGTTTATTTATCTGTAATTTTAATATAGTTTTTTAATCTGTGATACATATTTTCTCATTTGTCATTAGTTATGTCATTATGTTATAAGTATGTCAACATACTTATAATAACCTTGGACAGCTCTCATTTTTTCTTTGCCCTCTGCAGCTGAAGAGGGGGGAAAAAGGCTTTCTTTGTCGCCTTAAACACCTTAGAGCAAAAACTGCAAAATCTAAAAGATTTATCGCTGAAGATAAAAAATTTTGCAAATAGACTGTGAAGCTTCTTTAAAAGTAAAACTTGTTTAAAAAGTACAAAGCAAGAAGACCCTGGTTTCCTGGTGTACGTAAAAGACCAGATTATGAGAGTTGTTTATGTATTTTCCTCACTTTGAAAGTAATGGGAATTAGATAGTTATATGACTTTTGAAATCTGACCCGAACATCCTAGGTGAAAATTTGTCATGTTCTCAAGAAATGCTGCTTATTTTCCCCCTTTCAGCTCTGTGACTTTGCAGTAGCTGAACTGAGGTCGACAATTAAAGTGCTTCAAGTTGTGTGTGGAGGAGTGTTTGTCTTGAGGAAACAACACTGTAAATGTAAATTTTGCTGTCTTTATTTTCAAAGTGCTCATCATCCAAGAGTATCTCAATGACTCAAAAACTCTAAGGAGCTCATTTCTCAGATTTGTTTCTCTGTAGACAACTAAGTCAGAAATATTTGGATTTAAAAATCTTGGCAAGGGGTATCTTTGTTTACATGTATGCACCTGGTCAGTCCTTAAATTGCAGCAAGGTTCATGATACGGACTTCTGTGTGAAGAATTATTCCTTCTGCAGAATAAAGTAATTAAATAAGAAGAAAACATCTGTGAAATGAATTCCACAGTTCCTCATGGAAAAATATTCTGAAGTAATAAATTACACTTGAAAGTAAAGATTTTTTCTTCTCTGATTTTATGGGCTGAGACTACTTGAAGTTGGTATTTTTCTTCAAGCATATCCTGTCTTTGGTATATTTTTAATTATTTCTGTCCATACATGTATGTGTTATCCAAGCTCTTCTTAGAAGAGACTTCTTCAGTATCTCAAGATATATTTCTCAGCCAATACAAACCAATAGTCCGGCATTTTTTTTTTTAATATGTATCCTTTACTATTTGTCCCTCACTGTATATATTATAGGAATTCTTTGGACCTTGAAGAGAAATTGGTTATGGTACTGTATAAAGAAGTAATTCTATAAAGAACTGAGCAAGTGATTCAGCTGAATACTGTGTCTAGAAATCCTTTATCTCTTTTCTTGCTTTGACTGTATGAAGCATTGTTATTTTTGTTGTTATAATGGTTATTCCACTCTTTTCATCTCTTTGTTACATTCTTCATCAGCTTCAGCAACAGTTACGTATTCCCCAAAGAATATAGATGATCTGAGCTTTATGTCAGTACAGTCTCCGTTATTTTTTTCCTTGTGCTATACAGAGTGTAAAAGACACTAGACTGTTGTACAGGAAGGTTGAGAGGATTGTTGTCTCATTTGGACAGCAACTTGATCTAATAAAATCTTTACTCCTCCCTTTTTCATGTTCTGAATTGTTTTGTCCACTTGCTGTTGTTTCTGTTTGCCTACCATCTTGAGTGAATGGAATGAAAGTATCATTTTCTGTCTTCTAAATGTGAGTTTCTGAGGCTCTTGGGTCATCACTTGTTTCACAGACCGTAATCGCCATAATCTATTTAATTGATATTTCCTCTGAAACTGCTTCTCCACATTTGCTGCAATGTCAAGTGACTCTTCTTGTAGAAGTAGAGCATGTCCATTTTTTGTTGTCTTTTATTGCATGCAATGGCAGTGGTTGAAAAACACTTCTCAAATGGCCCTTGTCCATATGGACAGCTAGTTGTTTGCATTCCATTCCCACTGGGTCAGGAGAATACTTGGCTTAGCACTTGAGAAAACAAAAACCACAAGGAATCTAACTGAACTAATGAAATGAGATGATTCAGAAAATTGCAATAGCCAAGAAAGAATTCCCTGGCTCACATCACTTCTAGTGTTAGGCAGTTGCTTAGCTAAATCATAGGCTCCTATATTTAGTTGTTTATTAACCCAATGCATCTATAGAACAGAGTAGAATATTTCTGTTGGAAGGGACAAAAATGATCATCCAGTTGAACTGCCTGTCCACTTCAGGGCTGAACAATGTTAAGGCCCTGATGTCCAAATCATTCTTGAACATTGATAGGCTTGGGGCATCAGTGTCTGATCACTCTCTCACTGAAGGAATGCTTCCTATTATCCAGTCTAACCTTCCCCTGGCACAGTTTAGGACCTTCCCTTGTGTCCTATCAGTGGGTAGCAGAGAGAGGAGCTCAGTATTTCCCTCTCCTTATTCCCTTCTCAGGAAGCAGCAGGAAGGAATGAGGTTTCCTGTCAGACTTTTTTTTTTTCTCCAAACTAGAGAAACCTACTCAGCTGTTCCTCATAGGGCTTTTCTTCCAGCCCTTTTGCCAGCTTTGTTGCCCTCTTCTGGACTGTAGACTTGTTTGTTTGGGGTTTTTTGGAGAGTACAGTTTAGTTTCCTTTTGAGGATGACAAAACTAAGAAGCTTTAGCATTACTGCAAGTTTGGTTTGGTGTTTTTCTTTAATCAGTAAATCTACTGAAATCTTCTGTCAAGTTCTTTCTCATACCTGTTGTTTCCATTAGCTTCTTCCTGATCTGTTTGTGATTTTATTGCTGAGATCACACTTGTTTGTGCTTGATGGTATTGAGGAGCTTGATACTGTTGAGGGTTTTGCCCAAGTTTTTATTGAGTTTAGCTGCCTCAGAGTTTTAAATTGCGTATTTATTTATAAGCATATGGGGTCTTCAATGTCCCCAAGTCTCTCAATTCTTTTCTCTCTGAAAGCCTAACATGAACAAGTTATGTTGATATTTCAGTCAAATAATGGTGTAATGCATGTGATACTATCTAGTAGAATTAAATAAACTGGAAGCTAAAGAACAGATGTCATATGGATAACAGTGGCTTTAGAGGGCAAGAAAAGCTTTCTCATAGCCCTCAGCACAGGCAGTTTTCAAAAACATAGATTTTCTCAATGCACTTTAACTGTTAGGAACTAAAGTAAGAAATGTATCATAATGTGACAATGTATTTAAATAAAAAAAAAAGCACCAAAAACCAAACCTCACCTCCAACCCTAAAAACTGAGCCAACCCTATGTAATTTGTTCAGAGGTTCAGAGTTAACTTCATTGAATTTCTCTGGTAGACTTCTCTTGAGTTTCATTACAGAAGTGAGTGAGCTGATGTACTTAAACCTGTTAAAATATGGATGGGAGCAATTTCACTCCATTAACATTTAAGCAGTGCATTGGAAGTACACTTGTACCTTACAGGATGGTGTAAGTCCTGGTATAAGAGAATAGATGAATTATAAAATAAATCTGATGGCAAATGGTCCCTGAAAGGTATTCATTTGATCACATCTTTTTTTTACAGGATTCCTACCCTGTTCAGCAAAGCTGGAAAAGTTATTTTTTTAGCCATCAGAGAACAGGAAGGACAGAAGTCTGCTAAGCAACCTCTGCTGCATGCCAGGCTACAAAAGAGCTGTTTCGTAGGTAAGCAGATGTTTCCCACTTAATTATAAACTAAACAAGGATGTGAAGATGGTGGAGGTGGAAAAAGCTGATGAAATTCTTTAGGAAGAGAGGAAAAAAGGAATTCTGCTGTATCTGAGTTGTACCACAGCATCTATTAGTAAAACCATTTGTTTCAAGTAAGGTGTGAGATTTTTGGTTAGTGACTGTGTTGCAAATGCTTAAGGAAACAAAAATGTTTTCTGTAGAGAGATTTGCCTTTGAAAAGGATGTCCGGAGCTACAAGTAATTTAGTTTAGCTGTTTATAATCAAGGAAATGAAAGGAGTACCAGAGACTACATAAATTCCCTGAAAGTCTTATCTGAGAGGGACCTAAGGTAATACACTGATGAGTACTATGGAAAATTCCTGAGTTGAAATTTCCATATTTTTTCCTCAGGCACTGCACTTCTGTATTCATAAAGCAGGATGAAGTAAGAACTGCATTCCATGCATAAGGAATTCCTTTCTCTTTAGTGTGGTTTAGCATTGAAAGAGGAACAACATCCAATCACCAGCATCACTTTTCCTTTCTCTCTGTAGATCAACTTATTCATCATTTATGAAAACTGTGGTCAGTATGTATTCTTGACAAATGCTGTTTATCTCTAAACATTAGTAAGAAAATAGAAAAGCAGTTCTCAAGAGTTGTCAGGAACCAGGAATGCATGAAATAATGCATAACTTAGATTTTATTTTTCTCTAGTAACAAATTGACATTGCTTTCTCTGTCAGGAGCAGAGAAAGTGCAGGATCTGACCCTTGTTCAGGAAAGCCACTTCTTAAAACTTGATGTACTGAATTATTTCTCTGCCCCTTTCCTCCATGTAATGCTTCTAAAATATTTGAGTGGTGTGTTTTTGTGTCGTGGAAATTACAAACTAGATGCTGATGCAATCAAAGGTTGAAGTGTGCTGTTGAACATGCATGTATTAGACCTGCAGGGGTAGGTAAAACTTTGATATACAAATACAGTGACTGAATTTAGTTCACAGTGTGTAAATGGACTGTTGAGAAGATTTTTATGTTGCACCCTGATGTCCTGTAATGCATTCATACTGTGATGCTCATTTGTTGTGCCACAGTCCTGTTGTATCCCTTAGAATTTTTTCAGTGGCCTTCATCTGCAGATGAAGGAAAGCAGGGCATGCTAAATAAATACAGTGGGAGTTTTTCAAATGACTAAGAAATAAATTAAGTAATCAGCATTTCACCTGCAGTACAAAAATGGATGTCATTAGAAACACTACAGGGTAGGTTTGCAGCATGTAAAGACTCTGAGTAGCTGAAATCTTTGATAATGATAAGAGCTGCATGTTTAATTCCCTGTGTGCCTTACTGAGAATTGGCTGTATGGGACTTAAGATCAGCTAAAACTGTCTGCAACCCCAAGTTTTAATTTCTTAAAGTTGTGAGTACTTTCAGCTTTTGGCTTCCAGATCTGTAGACGCCCTGCTCTGATATTATACATGCAAATTGAGCCTGACTGGAACTTTCTGTCTCAGTCTGAGCTGATGAGAAAAGCCCCATGATAACCATATGTTACACTAACTCTGCAAAGGGAGCAATGGGATATTCTGTTCTTTCCGTAGCTGTCGCTGGCTATGTAACTTTTTCCTGAATTGCATATTTAGGCACCCATGGAGAACTGGATTTACAGTCCTGTGTTTCCTGAGGTACAGTGATTTTGATGTGAAAACAAAAGAAAAAAGTTTAAGACAGAAAGCAATATTCTGTACAATTGTGAGGGGACAAAAAAGTCTCAATAGCTGGAAATGCATCATGAAGTTAGTTTTTCCAGCTTTCATAAAAAATTAACGTGTGTATTTGCCTCCTCTATAATTTTCCTTGTTCTTCCTGAATGAAGGATAATAGATTCTCTGGGAATTTTTTTCTTTTTCAGCATTTATGTTAAAGACTAGGGTAGGTAGCTTCAAATAGCTTCAATAATGTTTACTTGATGCTCCTGTTACTGAGAAAGGATTCCCTATAGTTCTCTCTCATGAGCCTGTCACAAGTTTTCTCCATTCATTGACAATTCTGGATGTTTTCCTGCTGCATTGTTTCCCTGTTTTAGTAGTTACTTTGAAATGTGCTATGCCTGTTTTCAGACAAACAGAAACTTACTGATGTTCTGATTCAAAATCTTGCTATGTGGTTAGCATTTTTATTTTATCTCATTTTTCTAAGCAACAGTTGGTGCTTGGTGAAAATGAGGAAAATGTTGCCAATCAGGCTTTAACAAGCTGGGAGTAAAATTACTCAGATTGTACACAAGGGTGGTAGCTATTTGTCTTTTATTTTTTGCTTTGTAAATCCTGCTCAAAATTTTAGCTGATCTAAGACTTCTTAAAGGTTTTAAATACCTTCTCGAATATACTGCCTAAGGTTTTCTTAGCTATTAAAAAAAATTCTGAGAGCAACATTTTTTCCCTTTTTTTTTACGACGTACATTAAGATCATCCTAAAAAAGTTAGACATTCAAGTGAAATATTAGAAAATATTTCCATAACTCATAAAAGTGTTAAGGACTGTAGCAACTATGGAAGAATTATTATTTGGCATATCTTTTCTGAACACCTTATAGCTCTCTATGGCTCCCTGGATGGAGGTTGTGGTGAGGGAAGAGTCACTCTTCTCCCAGGTGACAAAAGACAAAAGAAGAGGAAATAACCTTGAGCTGCACCACGAGATGTTGAGGCTGGGCACCAGGAAGTATTTCTTGACAGAGAGGGTTGTTAATCCTTGGAGTGGGCTGCCCAAGGAAGTCATGAAGCCACCATCCCTGGAAGCATGCAAGAAATGACTGAATGTGGCATTTAGTGCTATGGTTTAGTTGCCATGGTGGTGATCCACCAAGGGTTGGACTTGATGACCTTGGAGGACTTTTCCAACCTTAGTGGTTCTATGATATTGTGTATATATTTCAACTGTGGTGTAGTTAAACTTAAAAAGGGGTGGGGCAAGGGTACATCAGGTCTAAGAGACAGATTATATGGATTTTGTGGGATTAATAAAATGTGGAATATTTAATGGAGTAAATGTGTCGTGGGAATCAGAAGAAACTCAGGATGGCCCTGCCTGCTGAGGAGACACCATTTTAATTGTAGAACCAATGTTTGCTTTGCGATTTTTCTGTTTTGTCAGAGAAGCAGAATTTATGCTGTCACGTGGCATTCCTGTCTAACAATTTTTAGATGCATTTTGGTCATAGGAACTTGTCTGGAGGATGTTTGACAGTCTGTTAAAGTGTCAAAGCAAAATGACATTGAAATAAGCAGATGGATTGCATGCCCAAACGAGAGAGGTGCTGTATTACTCGGTTATCCAGTAAAAATGTGATAAATGTCCTAGGCTCAGGAAAGGTTTATGTGGAGCTTACATCTTCAATACACATCAAGGTCAATCAGCCACGGGTCACAAATCTATAAGTCTCCATTAGAGCTCATAGGATTGCTTTTGTGTTGCTGTTTGGAAGTAGGGCTTAGTAAGACTTCTCTGTAAAGATATTTTCTTTACTAGTTCACAGACAGATGATGTTTCTGTCTCTTGGACATCCATAGTTTTGCTGCCTGGCTTAACTTTCATCTTAAAGTATTAGCTTGAAATAAGAGCAACATAGATTTTAAAGAGCATAGGGGCAAGTATTTCAAGGGAATGTGAGAGGATGATTTGGATAGGGCTGAGAGAAGGAAGGCACGAGGAGGAGGCAGGAGGGCAGTGGGGGCATGGTTGGTGGGACATTTTTGTGCTTAAAACAGAGATGTATAATAACATATCTTGTCTTCAGGTTGTTTGCAGGTGTTTAGTTTGCTGCAGTATGTTATCTCTTCTTTCAGATACTATGGGCTCTTTCTCAGTTGTTTTGTAGTTAGAAGACATTGCATTTGCTACTTTGTGTAAAAAAAAAATAGTTCTCCTACAACATGGCCCATTTCCCTGGGTTTTGGGCTAGGGGAAAGTAAAAGGATGTTAGGTGGGATGTTTTTGGTGGGGTTTTTTTGAATTGAGTTGTTTGTTTTGTTGGGTTTTTTTTGTAGTTTTCTCATTTTGGTCTCCAGGAACAAATATGCTGTTTGCAACTGTTTGGAGAAGCCAAGCTCTTGGGGAAAGCCTTGGGGCCAGGGTTGGAGGAGGAGATGAGAGAAAGGAGCTCATTTATTGTGAATTATTGTCCTGGTGGTCTCTAAGATGTTTCAATGTTAGCTGAGGAGTTCAGTAAAATGCACTCGAGGAATAACAGGATCCAGTGTTAAAGGCAACCATTTGGCTTCCTAATGCTAACAGGTGAAGTACATGCTGATCCAAACTGGAAGGGAAAGACTACTGATTTCACCAAAAAATGTGAATTAGGCTTCATTTTTAAGAGGAATCCTGTCAGCTTGCCACCCTCTGTTAGAAAGAAAAATTGTGCCCAGCTAGGGCTATTTTGTAAAATCTTTTGATAAAAAGACAGGATGGTATGATAGGGAGGATAATGTTAGAATTTGTGTATGTCATCAGGAGTTTACTTGATGAGGAATCTCAGAGTGAAATCATCACATAAACTAGATAATTCTCTGAAGATCTGAGTATTTTGATGTCAGCCATCCACTGAGTAAATAAATGTTTGCAGAAGGTTTCTTACACAAGCCTTTATTTTTTTTTTCTTTTTCCTTTTTTTCTTTTTCCTTTTTTTTCTCCCCCCTATGAATGAACCAGGGCTGGTTGCAACAGCTTATCTATATTACAGACAAATCTACAAACCACCAAGGTGGTCCTCTTGCTTGTGATTAAGGTTGTTGAAGCAGTTTTAATGTAAATTTATATCCCCTAGTTTGTTAATATTTCCACACTGGCTGAATATTATGTGTAAGGAGATGGTTTATCTGGTATGAAAGAAAATCATCATTTTAGACAAGTATTGGTTGAAAATCTTATGTACGTTTATAATAATAATAATAATATTCAGACTACCTGAACCCCACCAAAGAAAGGCTTTGATTCATTTTTGTTGTTAAATAATCCTTATAAAAATTTCTTTACTGATTATTATGATTGCTTCTTTACAGGTTTGTTTTTTTTTTTTNTATCTCTATACTTCTCCCTATTTTGCTGCCCCCAAAGCATATTTTTCAGTTGTCAGACTCTTTCTTCTTCTGGGCTGTTAATCACTTCAGAAGAGCTAACTCTTAATGATTTAATTAAGTCTTTTTATTATAGAATATGGCATTAATTTAATTCCTAATTTAAGATTGTTAAATACCTTATAGGCCCAGTTAGGTGAATCACATTGAATATCTGTTGTTCAAATAAACAACATGGACCTTTGCAAAAATGGCATCTAATCTTTAATTATGTTTATGCTAGGATTTCCTCTTAAATATTAAATATTGCTTTTATAGTTTGTAATGTTCGTGTAAGATCTACTTAAATATTCTCAAGAGGACTGCCTTCTAGAAAAGTTCCTGATAGACATTGACTGTGAAGGGTGAATGTGCTTAATGCATTGAGTGTTACAAATATGAATAATTTGAGTTCAGACTGGGCTCTAGAAAACACTGGATTAATATTTATGGAACAAAATATTTGAACATGTGCATAATTCTGAACGCATATGTGTGTATAGACTTCTGTTATGCACATAAATTTGCACATCATAGTACCTTTATGAGTCTAAGGCATATATGACCAATTTCTTTAATATAAGAACTAAAAATATTTTAGGATAATGTAAAGACAGGCCTTTCCTTCCCCATGCTTCTTTTTTTTGTTAAATTACCAAATTCATTCAGAGAAAGATTAAACCAGAACTCTTCATCCCCTATGATGGCAATATGTAGTACTGACGATTTACAGTGCTTTAGGTACTTTTTATTTCTCTTCTGTTTAGTGTTGCCATTTTAAGTTTTATCATTAAATTATTATTATTCAATTCCATTTTAATGAAATCCAAAGTTGAAAAGCCAGCTCCTCTAAGATCTGTCCATTTCCCATTGTTTGTAAATACCCATCATAGCTGTTCTGTGTTTCAAGCTTATTATGTCACTGTTTCATTAAAAAAATAAAGTAAATGGAATTAATGGGATGATAAAACACCCATTTCCATAGTAATTGTCCTTTAACATACCAAACACCACGTCTAGTATTTTCCCTTTCTGTAGTGCCAGTCAGTTCTTTTTTCAGATGGTTTGCTTTCAGAGCTTTATTTTGCAGAAAGGAGAATGCGTCTTAGAAATCTGTGCAGTGAGTGCTGGTAGCTGGAGGTGTCTGAGCAGATGTGCTCACTTAACCTGTGCCTAGAAGACATAAAAATCAATAGCAGGAATGTTAAGCATGCATGAGGACTGTGCATCATCACAGATATGTCAACTCCTTTGGTCATTCCCTGTCATAATTTACATTTTTGGAATTTTGGAAGGAATTGGAGACAGGACCTTTGAGATATTTCATGATGGGGTTTATTTTTTTAATCTTTTATATAGGCAGGAAGGGTGGGTTTGACTCACATCTTTACAGCATGGTTCAGAAGGTTAGAAGACCCTTAGTTATAAGGAGTCATTGACTAATAAAACACTGCTAACAAGGATATTTATGGTTTTGGCCTAATTTTTAAATATTTCTTCTTATGGACACATGCTACAGCGTAAGCTTTCTTTCCNGACAATTTGAGCTATGGAAAAGTACGTCTGCATAAAGTGAGGAGGTTTAATACCTACTGTGATGTGGCTGTCTGTACTAAAACCTAAGGGGGGTGAAAGTGAATGGAAAGGAGGAAAATGTCATTTGGGAAGCATCATTTGCCTTTTCAGGATTGCTTATTAAGCATTTTGTTTTAATGAGCACACTTTAGTAATTTCATACGTATTTGACAATTATCAATAGTGGTGTCATAGAGCAGTCATAATTATTTAGATTCCTGTACTGAGCTTAATCAATTTTTATATTTTTATATATATTATATATATACATAATATTTATATATATATATATATTTTATATATATATATATACACTTCTCCCTGTTTTGCTGCCCCCAAAGCATATTTTTCAGTTGTCAGACTCTTTCTTCTTCTGGGCTGTTAATCACTTCAGAAGAGCTAACTCTTAATGATTTAATTAAGTCTTTTTATTATAGAATATGGCATTAATTTAATTCCTAATTTAAGATTGTTAAATACCTTATAGGCCCAGTTAGGTGAATCACATTGAATATCTGTTGTTCAAATAAACAACATGGACCTTTGCAAAAATGGCATCTAATCTTTAATTATGTTTATGCTAGGATTTCCTCTTAAATATTAAATATTGCTTTTATAGTTTGTAATGTTCGTGTAAGATCTACTTAAATATTCTCAAGAGGACTGCCTTCTAGAAAAGTTCCTGATAGACATTGACTGTGAAGGGTGAATGTGCTTAATGCATTGAGTGTTACAAATATGAATAATTTGAGTTCAGACTGGGCTCTAGAAAACACTGGATTAATATTTATGGAACAAAATATTTGAACATGTGCATAATTCTGAACGCATATGTGTGTATAGACTTCTGTTATGCACATAAATTTGCACATCATAGTACCTTTATGAGTCTAAGGCATATATGACCAATTTCTTTAATATAAGAACTAAAAATATTTTAGGATAATGTAAAGACAGACCTTTCCTTCCCCATGCTTCTTTTTTTTGTTAAATTACCAAATTCATTCAGAGAAAGATTAAACCAGAACTCTTCATCCCCTATGATGGCAATATGTAGTACTGATGATTTACAGTGCTTTAGGTACTTTTTATTTCTTTTCTGTTTAGTGTTGCCATTTTAAGTTTTATCATTAAATTATTATTATTCAATTCCATTTTAATGAAATCCAAAGTTGAAAAGCCAGCTCCTCTAAGATCTGTCCATTTCCCATTGTTTGTAAATACCCATCATAGCTGTTCTGTGTTTCAAGCTTATTATGTCACTGTTTCATTAAAAAAATAAAGTAAATGGAATTAATGGGATGATAAAACACCCATTTCCATAGTAATTGTCCTTTAACATACCAAACACCACGTCTAGTATTTTCCCTTTCTGTAGTGCCAGTCAGTTCTTTTTTCAGATGGTTTGCTTTCAGAGCTTTATTTTGCAGAAAGGAGAATGCGTCTTAGAAATCTGTGCAGTGAGTGCTGGTAGCTGGAGGTGTCTGAGCAGATGTGCTCACTTAACCTGTGCCTAGAAGACATAAAAATCAATAGCAGGAATGTTAAGCATGCATGAGGACTGTGCATCATCACAGATATGTCAACTCCTTTGGTCATTCCCTGTCATAATTTACATTTTTGGAATTTTGGAAGGAATTGGAGACAGGACCTTTGAGATATTTCATGATGGGGTTTATTTTTTTTATCTTTTATATAGGCAGGAAGGGTGGGTTTGACTCACATCTTTACAGCATGGTTCAGAAGGTTAGAAGACCCTTAGTTATAAGGAGTCATTGACTAATAAAACACTGCTAACAAGGATATTTATGGTTTTGGCCTAATTTTTAAATATTTCTTCTTATGGACACATGCTACAGCGTAAGCTTTCTTTCCTTGCATTTCAGATTCCAACACCTCCTTAGTCTTTTTAGCTGTCCAGCAGCTCCTCACTGAGACAGACTTCAGAGACTTTTGCTGTTTGCTGTTGCAGACTGCCCTTTGAAGCAAGTGCCTTGTTCTGCCAAGGGTGCTCTCACTAGCAGCAGGAAGGGAACGTTCCCTGCCCTGTCTCTGCTCAGTGGTTGTGGGAAAATCTTGGGGCGTTGAGTGGACAAGGCTGTGTTCTCCCACAGCTCACCTTTTCAACATTAAGTTTTCAGTGAGCTGTGACAGAAAGAGAGAAAGGATAGGATAGAAGCACAAGAGAGAGAATTTCCACTTACACAGATACACCTTGTATTACAACACAGTAAGAGCTTTTAAGAGAGATTATATAGCGAAACAACAGATTTTCCATTTTATTACAATATGGAGAAAAAGCACTTATGTAACTAATTTTATGAATTAAATTAGATAGCCAAAAGTGAAAATTATATGCAATAATAAGAAAAAAATAGTACTTTGTTTATTTTCAAAAGAAGCAGAAGTAAATTTATGGAAATTGCTTCTATTTTCCAGCTCCACTGGCTTTCACAGCAAATTCCATTAACAAAAGATGAAACTGAATATATATTTTGTAATAAATGCATGACTTTTCAAAAAATGAAGAAATTATTAGAAGAACCTGAAGTTGAACACTGCTTTTTCCTTTTTATTTTATTTTCCCATTGAGGCAATTGGGAATTATTTAATTTGAATTTCTGCAACTGCAGCAGGTGAAATGTTATTTTCTCTGACCCACTCCTATTTAGAAAAGTCTCTTGAGATGTGTACTTGGTACTGATTTTTTTGTGGTTACAGTATTTTGGGAAGTATCTTTTTCATTCCTTTGTTGAGCCTTGGGCAAAGGCCCTGTCCCCCCTACAGTCTCCACTTTAGTTTCACTTAGTTAATTTATTTACAGCTCTAGAAAATGGGTTTGCATCAATGTACACTGAATAAAGTAACAAATCAAGCTGCACAATTAATCTATCTGGATTCCTGTACTGTACTAACTGATTGCCTTCTGGTCCATACATTGCATTCCTGCCTGCCTGCCACTCCTCTCTTCATAGTTGGAAAGTATCAATGTCTAAGTCTCATTAGAGCTTGACTCTGTTCTCACATTCACATTCTTAATGATATTTCTTGTAGTCACAAACACAATGCATTAGTTTCCAGGTGGCCACTAATAGATGGATGAACTTGCTGCAGGAAATATTATCTGGTACTTTTGGAAATACTTCAAATTGTTTGGTTTGGAATATTATATCTCTGGAAGAACCTTTGCAATATTTAGTCAAAGTTTCTTGAATCACTAGCTGGAAAACCTGAGTGATACACCCTGGATTGTAATGTCAGTAAAATCTGATTAACATTAGAAAGACCTAATTGCATGCATGAACTTACATTTAGTAATTACAATATTAATACAAAAGAAAATGCAACGTTGGCATTGCATTTTTGTAAACTACTTTGCCACTCTGGCATCATGTCTGTTTAATTAATATGTCAATATCGTTTAGTTCCTTACAAGAATAGAGATGTCTTTAACTAATGACCATCAAAAAGTAATTGAAATGCACTCAATTTCTTTATATCAGTGTGCTTCTTTATACTTCACTTACTTTATTTTTTCTTTCCCTGTGATTACTTGTAGGTGCTTAAGCAATTTGAGTATAAAAAAATCAGCAGAAATAGGCCAATACATATTTAATTTTGACCTATAGCCTCCTTAGTGGAATTTAAATCTCTTATGCTTTCAAATTAATGGTAATTTATCTGAAGGAAGAATCATGTTAAATATGCCAGCAATGCAGTTCTGACTAATCAAAGGAAAGCAGTAATTTTGCAAAACTAAGGCTCCTGATTGTGGACCTTTATTTTTATGGGAGTGAAGTTGTTTGTGCTCAGACACTTACAGAGTCCTCTGCTTACATAATGTGTATCTGACTGAATATGCATTGAAAGCAGTTGGGTGACCAGTGCCCTTTAATTCATCTTTTCTATTTTTCTTTTAGACAATAATTTGCTCTGAAACAGATCCAAGGATAAGTTTGATGGATGTGAAGCTTTGATGATAAATCAAGCTTCAGAGAAACATTCATTAAAACAGAATGGCAAGTCTACTATAATAAAAATCAAGTGTCTGGAATGGAAACATCTACAGATGTTCATTCCTAGAATATCTAGCCACCTTTGGAGCACCCCAGATAATTTTACCAATCCTTTTTTATAAGGTTGCAGCTCAACATGAACTATAAAGGCCACAATATTTCATTTCTTTATGGTCTCTTAGTTTATAATGCCTTTGCCTGAACTCAGGTTTGAAGTCTCTGAGGCAAAGGCTCTTTTTTGTTTCTTTCAAGAAATGTCCGTGACTAGAACCCCTGATGGTTAAATACTCCCAACAAAGCATTGAAATGCTGTTCTTCTAGAATTTAAAGTGGTTTTGTGGTTGAACTCATTTATTTTAATATTTCTGTTGCAGACTAATAGCATATTCTTCTCAACCAATCGGCCAGTCAAGACTAACCACTCAGAGGTAATTTATTCTTTGATATAGGAAACTCATTGGAAGTTTCTTTTTTATTCAGCAGATGAGCAATCTTCTGATATCTGCAAAATTCTTTCTGTAACATGAGACACGTAGGAAGTTTTACAAAAGAAGAGAAGAAAGTGCTATGATGGTTTCATAACAATTGAGGCTTTTATCTCAATCTGAAACTTTACAAGTATTCTAACTAACAGCACTTTCACTACAAGACTGTAAATGCAAAATAATGATAATATTTTATTATTCTGTGTACTTTGCTAAACAGGCTTTCACTAGGCATTTATTTTCTAATGCAACATAATAGGTTATTTTGATGTCTTGTTTTTTTCCTCTGATTCTTGTAAGCACTTACTGTGGTTTAAAACAAGTATTTAATTCAGTAAAAGCTCCACAGAGTAAAGTGTGTAGCAGCAATACAAATTATTTAATTCAATGTAATCTGGAGTGATATTCTGCTCTGATTAGACTACTGTAACTTTACTAAAAATCTAAATTGTTGCTCAGTTGTCTTGAATAAATAATAATAATTTTATATTGATTCTCCCCTCAGGCTAGTGATGTTTGAATTTTCTGTATTTCATTGATCAATAATAGTGAAGTCAATGCTATTAGTTACATATATATGAGAAAGATAAAACCTACTTCATTTTGGTTTACTTCCATATGTGTGACCATGAGATTTTGAGTTCGAAAAAATCTATTTTTTTGTAAAAAACCCAACAGGTAGAAGATGTGTCTTTTAACAGCATTAAGGAATAAAGGTGAAATCAAGTGCTTTAATTTCTCATCAACCCTTCATAAACTCCTTCCATAGAAACAAATGCAGATTCAGAGAGGCTGGGTCAAGCATCTGATTATGTGCAGGGTGAAATCGTGGGAGGAGGAATGAAAATGAAATTACACAAATGAATTATTAAGAAGAGAGAAAAAGATCTTGGATGACAGCTTTAGGGTGGTACCTGTTTGTCAGGAGGCTAATCCAATGAATTCTTCCATTCTGACCAGTAGAGCCTTGTTAGTAAGTTGTGGAAAATCTGTCTGGTGTTTGTTTGGAGCTATTTTTCTTTATCTTTTTTCCCTTTTTATCCTTCCTTGACCTTTCCAGCATAGCATAAAGGTCATCTGATGTCTTGTACCAATGGGTGTACTGGGCTATATATTTGTGTAAACATATGAAACTTTATATTCCCTAGCTGTTTATCAAGCAAATGTTGTATATTTATATTCACGACATTATGCACTGCTGTTGCCCAGAGTTAGAAAATTGATTCACATGGAAATAGCTGAGAGAAATTCGAGATATAAATGCTCTGACAGCATCCATATTCTCTGCAGCTTTGTCAGGGATTGGTCTGGCATATTTGTAAATCATCAAAATGCATGCTGGTTCAGAGACCCCAACCCGGCTTCCTCCAGCTTGGATGTGTAGAGGTCAGTAGTTCTGACACGGGTTACTACTCAGAGCTCTCTCTACAAAACACCTTCTGCTGCCATGCAGGCACACCTTTCATATTTCTACCAGTGGAAGCACCTTGGGGCAGGGGGCATTCATTTTTTGCAGTCTGAGCAGTATCACAGGCAGCAAAACCAGAAGGGTCAGTGGGGCAAGGAAAACTAAAACTCAGACAGTGAGCTCCATGGAGCAACCCTGGGATGTGCAGGCTCTGGCACAAGGGATTTTAGCCTGATTGGCACCTCAGGATGAGCAGCAACAGAAATGTGTGCTAAAACCTCTCTGAAGTTTTCAAAAGTTGGGTACTGCCACTTTGTCCATATGAGGAAAAGCCTTGTGCACATATTGATTGGCAGCAGGAAAGGTGGAGTGCATTTCCAGCACTTTTGCTGGCCCTCTCTTTTCCCAAGACGTTGCAAAGAACTATTCAAATTATCACTTTGTTACACGCATGGTGAATTCTTCCCTCACAAACCAAGCAGTGTGACACAGCATTCCCTTGACAAACGTGGGAGTCTGTGGTTTGGCTCAACTGTGTTGATATCCGTCTCATTTTCAATTCACAGCAGTTTACTGTCCTTGAGCTGATGTGTTCAGGACAAGTCAGACTTCAGAAAAATTCCTAAGTGAGGGCAATTTAAGCAGTCACCTAAAAAATCTGAACAGCAATGAATAAAATAGAGATTACACTGACTTTTCTGGAACTTGAAAGTGTTTCTTTATATATGTTTTGAAGACTTTGTTTTGAGATAATTGTTGAGTCATATAGATCAACTAGCATGATGCAAATATGGGTCTCTAGAATGAAAATGTGAATAATCAGTGCAATGTTACAACAGCTTTTTTTATTAACTTCTGCTCATATTTGACTTGCAATATCATTTATTCCATAGGTGTTGTGTTTCATAAAAATGCTGTGCAGCTGAGTATGGCGCATGAAAGGATAATGATACGTATGCAATACTTCAGCAGCAGAAAAGAAAAACAAAATACATATTTTCTTTGTAATCCTAATGGAGCACTTCTTTTAACGAAGCATCAGGGAGCGCGTATTCACAATGTGTATTGCAGAAGTTACATTTCTCATTAATTATTTTGTAACTGAGTTTCTTTCAACATCAGACATAAAAGTGAAGGGCTTTTTGGTTTTGTATTAATTAATATCTTTGTGATAAAGCTTTTTTTGCTCTGATGGCTGATAAAATAATCAGCATTAGGGTATGTGTATGAATATTCCCTTAGGGTTCACTTCAAAGACTAAAAATGAGGCATATTTTCATACACGTGAAGAATTGCTCTGGAAGTGTATGACATGTTGTTTGATAAACACTTCTGAGATAAGACTTGTAGTATGCACTATACAAACAAGATACATGTACTTTTAAAATTTTTAATTAGAGAAAAAATATTTTCATCAATATGTAACGATGGAAGGTTATGATAGTCTAGACATTTTAGAGATTCTGCAGATTGGCGTATTCTATTTATTTTCAGAATGCAAATATGTGATTTTTAATTTTTTTTCTCCTAAACTCACAGATTTAAGGATTGTAGAGCATGTTTATACTCCTACTTACACATAGGGGAGCTTCACTGTTCCTTGAGATCAGAAAGGAGCCAAATCTGGCATCCTTAGCCAAAGTTCCCTGCAACATAGAATATCAGGAATATTAGTCTGGTAGCCTTGCTTTGTGTATGAATATTCATTTTTCAAATTGTGCCTCTGTAATTATGATTTTGGCAATCAGCCTGAACTTTGCATACAAATGCAAAGGCCTTAAATACCTGAACAGATGTGACTTGGGATGTTTAGAGATAGATGAAAATTTTTGATGCTCTTCATCACCTAGTACAAAGTAGGTGTTGATAGATGTTACTGGTGCAGTAACATGTACACGTTGTAGTTACTCTGAAATAAAAATCACATAATGGTTATGTTGTTCAGGGAAAGGATTACCTGTAAGCAAATCTACCTTTTATAGCATTTGCAGAATTCCTTGTCTGGTCATTAGGGAATTTGTAGGGAAAAAAATATAAATTTGAGATTATCTACTGCATCTGTAGCTTTACACTCTGCCCTTCAAAAAGCCTATTTTATTATGTAGCTAATGGAGAGCTCGTGAAGTGGAAAGAAGTGCAGAAGGTCAGTAAGAAGAGCTACCTGCTTATAAGGTATTTTCATTTGCAAAACAGTGGTAAGAATTCACTGGGTTTGAGATGCAGTTTCTTGTCAGAAGACAAGACAGGATCACATGATGAGGCTGTTCTTGAACACGCCAGTGGAACATACCACTACTTCTTGGTTATGACTTTTAGTTGTGTATCTGCAATTTGCGTTTCCAAGTTCTTCCTTGATTCACCACAAAAAAGGAATT
The DNA here is from genome assembly GCA_013397155.1 of Irena cyanogastra. Classification (NCBI taxonomy): domain Eukaryota; kingdom Metazoa; phylum Chordata; class Aves; order Passeriformes; family Irenidae; genus Irena; species Irena cyanogastra. Next base: position 89,523 of record VWZV01003312.1, read on the forward strand.
TTTCCTTTTTGCTCAAATTATGGCCTCTTGGCTGCCTGTGTAATTTAATTTTGTTGGATTTCTATCTATGGTGTATGTGATAGTTCTTGGTTTGAGCATGGCTGAAAATAAGGAGCAGATTCTTGAGTCTGTGGCCAAGGCTTGGGTTCCGTATGTTTTCTTCTGTGTTCTTCCTTTATAATCTTCATTAGATAATTTATCTCCTTTGTATCAGACTCCAATTTCAAGTGCTCGTCAGAATGAAAATCCAGGTGGGAATTTGTGTTTCTGTACTACTTAGAGAGATGGTACTTTAGTTGAAGTATACCTTATTATAGTGCCTGCAGTATCAGTTGTGACACTCCAGTCTTTCTCACGGCGGTTCTGTTTTTTCTGTAGGTCTTGGTAGACTCTGATACATTTTTTTTTTCCAATCACACTTGATGTCTCCTCTTTCAAAGTAACAAGTAAAATTGGCATTTTGCATTAAATTTTGCAGATTATGCTCTTGTTTCATTCGGTTTTTGTCATTCTGTTTTCTGTAATGTCTTTACTGTAATGTCTCTGAGAATGACTGATTCCTGTTGCTCCTGTTAGTATTACACATACCAGTTTCTGACATAGTTTTTGTTCTAAAGAGTATCTAGATTCAAAGAGATGGGTTTTTTCAAATAATGCTAAAACAATTACTTTGGTGTTTTGTTAGCATTTATAACAAATTGCAAGTGTGTGACACGCACTGGTGACAGGCAATAGATGACAGAATTTGGGACTGATAGGTTGACATGTTCTTTGAACCTAGGGTCAGTGAATATGTTAAGGTGCCTGAATATTTTCTTTTACAGTTTAATTGCTGAGTTAATTCATCCTGATTATCTTTTTAACACTACTGAACTGTGCTGTGCTGTAGAGTTCTTTATCTGCCTGAGACCTTTTTGTTAATCTTGAGCGTGAGTTCCTCAGTACATACAATCATATGGTATTTGCACTTTATGTTTTATCTCAGAAGACATTTGAATGCATAACTGTTCTAGTCTCTCTCTCCCTAATTTTTTCTACCATGACATAGCCTGTGATTAAACTCTGCTGATAGTGGGACGTTTTATCAATCTAAAAACCTTTTAGTTTCTGAAGTTTTTATAAAAGTATTTTAGTACTTAGATAAATATATATCTGTCATTTTAAGCTTTATGCCAGCATTTTTCATTTAATTTCTCTCCTGTGAAGAGCGTAAGGGGAATCTGTGAGTCTTCTTAAGGCTTTTTTTCTCACAGCTCTTTTTCAGGAGGTTACATGGCTGTACCTTATCAGTGCTGGCCTTGAGGCAGCTGACTTTTTAGTAAGGGATCTGACAGAGAGTGCAGTTTGCCTCTTCTTCAGTTTATTGATAAAGCTATTATACAGAATAGGTGGTAAGATGGATCTATAAGGAACCTGATTTCTGGACCTAGAACAAACCATTAATCACTACTTGTTGTTGGCTTCACTGGGAGTCTTTTGTGAATGACTTCGCATTTATCAGGGGAAAAAATTTCAAAGTCTGAACAAAATAAATTTTCCTCACATTTGAAAACTGTTTTATGACAAAATGAAGGCAAATCAAATGTAAAAAATGGATTGCAAGTTCAACACAAAAATTCTTGAGGCATCTATTTCTCAGTCTCAAATGTAGATGGAAATGACACTGTTAATTGTTGATGCTTTTAGCAGTCAGGAAGAGGATAATGTGAGTTATGCTGACATGCTTGGACTTTGTCCATTTTTACAGTATGCTGTGTTCTGTCACTAAGTGTCCTGGTTCTGGTCAGGATGGGGTTAATATTTTGCAGTAACTGAGAGCGGCTAGGACATATTTTATGCTACCTCGCACAAATTTCTAGGGGTGGGGAAAGGGACTCTTCTCCAGGGAAAAGAGGCTCCTTCTGGTCAAAGAAATGGGGTGAAGGTAGCAATCCAGTATTGCCATTTTTTGGGGCAGGGGAGAAGGATGTTTTTCTCCATAGTAATAATTTATTTTCTTAGACCCTCTGTCATTAGTATTGTTGATGTTAAAAATAATTTTTCTTATCTCATTGCTCTTTCTCATTGCTGAAAATTGTTCTTCTCTCAGCTCATGTTCTTTGTTTTTTTGTGCCTCCAGTTGGAGAAGGAAGGGGAAACAGCACATGGTTTTCGTGGGAATGCCAAATTGAAGCATACCATTTCTAAATTACAAAGGGAATTAAGGTCACTGGATGCTTGAATAAAGAAATGTAGACAATAAAAATGTTAACAATGGTAAAATTCTTGGTGGTGTAGCAGAATAGAAGAACATCTGTCTGCAAATTCCTGGTAGAGGAAATGATGCCAGTTTCTTCTATCAGGATTATGTAACACTGCTCTTCCCATGGTAGAGTTCTGCCTAAAAAGAGTTCTCAAAGACTTCATTTTATAATTTATTATTCAGTTCAGGTGATGCTGTTAGTTTTACTTGTTGGCAGTCATTTTTGTAGCAATTTATATTACTATAGCAAACTTCTATAGATCACTTTTATCTATTTTTGATGCCAAAGCTTTGAAAGTGAGTGCCAATAATTTTACATATGAAGTCTGATATGAGCTTCCTCTTTCTCAGAGCTCTAGGTTTTTTTGTTGCTCAAAATACTGAAGATTTTTGTATATTATCCTTTATTTCATTGCTTTTCCTCAATATTTTAAATTTCTTTCATGCTCCATGTTCTTTCTGCTCCCATTAATTTTTCTCTCTTTGGCTGTCCTCTTTTATTGTAAATGTCTACATTTTTGCTCTTGTTTCACACATAAAGAATTAAACACCAGCCTTTAAGAACAACATAATTTTCCTTTATTCCAGTTGACTCTCTATCTATATGCCCAGCATCCACATTTCTCCCTTTTGTATTTAGGCTGAACACAATCTGTGCTCTGCAGTGCTTTACCTCAGATTTTATTCTTGACTCTCTTTATTTACTGCTTTCATTTTCTCAGGTTAAGTTTGGCTAAGTAATCTTTACCTCCTTCCTAGTCAAGTTGGGTCCTCCCAAGTTGTTTCCAGTACAACCAACTCTTCTTTCTTTATTCCCAAGTCCTTTTTCTCCTGATTCTCTGCTGCACCTATACCCAAATTTGACAGATCATTTGGAGAACAATGATATTCCCTTTAACCCTCTCTTCTAGCTTTCTGTGGGACTCTTGTTTGTGCATTTATGTTTAGCCTCCTAGCTTCTAAACCCTTTTGTCCTCTTGGGGTAACTTTATTCATAATCACATATTAAGAGAAGATCTCTTTTCCTCCTCTTCAAATCTAAAACCCACTTACAAACTGGAAAACACAGGCACAATGGTTTTCTCAAAACATATCAAACACATCACATAATAATTAATATATAAAGGCAATTTCTCTTAACCATTTGTTGTTATTAATAAGGTATTTAGAATTACTACTTTGTACTCTCTGCCATACTAATCTGCTTTACTATTTCAGATAAGAAAAGTCATTATAAAAAATGCAGCAACAGTTCTGAGTAAATCCACATTTTTCACCTTCAGTTTTCAACCAAGACATACTTTTAAACGTCCTACATAATTTTAACATCTGCACACTTCACATAAATGTCCTAACAAAACGTATGGAATTAAGCAAATGATGTCCAAACATCCTTAGTTTCTTTCTGTTTTGTTTGTAGCTTTACATGTATTTCCTTAAAGTCCCCTCACTTCCCAAATTCCTCCCGTGTCAAACCATGACACATTACTAAGTATATTTATAAAATTAATGTTAAAACATAATGTCTTCAGCAAAAGGACTATTGCTGTGTCTATGTAACACATACACTTTGGCAATAGGGGAAGGGCTGTCTTGCTTTGCTTTAAGATTTATTAAAAGTAAGATGCAAGATTTGCAAGTATGTGTGTGATATGGTATGGTTCTGATGTTTTATGTGTTCTTCCTTTTCATGGCATTTAATCCTCGTGGTTCTTTGACTCATCAACTCCTCCGTTATCCTTGTCTGATATTTTGCTGTGTGGTACTTAATAAAAAGAGGGCAGAAAAAGTACAAGGCATTATTTCTCACTTGTTCGGTGCATTTGACTATTTTCTAGGCACTGACAAGTGAAATATTTTGTTATCTTTGAGAGAGACAAGTCTCTATTGCTTAGAGACTTGGCTCTCTCAAAGGTTGCTTAAGTTGGATGCTTAATCAGAACCTTTTCCAATCCCAAAACATTTATTCTGAACCTGTATATGCAAAAGTGCCTTAAAATGCTTTTATCAACTGATCTGTTTGAATTCTGCAAATGTAATGCCAGAAAGCTGCTTTCACATATTAAGTCTGGTATTGTGGTTCAGAGAGTAACTCTGGTTTTTTTGGAAAGGTGTTTGGATTGGGCATGGTATTAACCTCTGAATGTTTCCACTTTTTGTTTGAGAGTGCCTTATTTACCAAATATTTCAGACTTCAAGCCTCAGTTTGGGAAGGAATATTACTTATGTTCAGAGGGCATCCTCCCGTCTTTTCCAGAATCTTAGATCTTCTGTAAAAAGCTGTGGTTTCCTGGTAAGTGCACACACATACACCTACCTCCATAGGAAGGATTGCTGGTTCAGCCTTATTTCATGTGTCATAGATCAGCAGCAGCCAAAAATGCTGGCTGTAGAAAGAGTAGGATTAAACTATTTGAATCTTGAGTGTTGAGTCTCTTGGCTTTCAAGGTCATTGTTGCATACGATTACCTTCAAATAATTTATAGTTTGCTTGCTCGTTTGCTCTATATGGAATTTCTTTTTTTTTTTTTTCACCAAAGAAATGTCTTTTGAGAGAACTTTTATCAGCAAAGCAGGAAATTATCTGGTGAATATTAATAAGCATGTCTAGTGTCTGATGCTTGAAAGTAAAGTTTAAGTGTTTGATCCTTAGCTGCACTGCAGTCAGCTTGAGCCACTTAAGTAGATATCATGAGTAAAACTGAGGGGAAAAAAAAGGAAAAACAAGGAAGAGGCTGCTGGAGCTCATTACTTGAAACAAGTGGTTTCACAGGCTGGAAGTGAAGTAGCTTTGTTCTCTGTTTCTGAATGATTGAAGAGCCAATGTGTTTATTTAGAGCACAATAGATCTTCCACAAGATAAATTGCAAGCCTGATACGACGGCTCTGACTTCTGCTTGTCATGCCACTCAGCCAAGCTGGCTCTGTGACTGAGAGTTACCCTGATGGCAGGAGGGAGAGGCCTCCTTTCCCACTATTATGTAGATCCTGTGTTTCTGACCACATGGGAGGAAGGATGAAAATGCAGCTTTTCTCTCAGTTTATGAATAGAATCAGAGTGAGAAGGGCTTTGAGGAAAGTCTTTGTCGTGTGCACAGCTGGGGTGAATGAGTTCTTTCTCACAATACCTACTCAGGGCACTGCACTGAGTCCTCAGCATGGTGCAGGGATGGGTGCAGTTCACCTTGAAAGCTTTAAAGTTAGTGTCTGGCATCAGTGATTACATTTGCAATTCAAGTTAGTCTATTTTCTGCTTTTCAGCTTTTATTCAACTGAAATTAGTGCTTATGCCAGGTGTTCAATTGTTATTTCTGGAGACTGATCCTCCCCTTGTTCAACACTACCCCTCCTGGTGTCCCTAATGCTGAAGAAAAATCTCTTAAAAGTGAAAATAATGTTGTATTTTCATGTAGCTGTAACAGTTTTAATAAGTAGCTTTTTACGGAAGAACTTAAGAGAAATCTGAGCCTATCCATGTTATGGGGTAGTACCAAATAAATGACAGTGACTGTCACCCAGTAGAATCAATAGTGGTTTTAAATGTCTGCATTACATTTGGGGTGATGCAAAAATTGGTGGGGGAAGTATATGTGGCTAAACTTGGCTTTGTGAGTTTCTGGGAAGCAAAGTAGTATGTCAAGACACTGGGAAAATGGGTGCATCAGCAGGGGTTTATTTTGGATTTTCACAGACATATACTTCTAGCACGTAATGCATTGACATCCAGATTGGAAAAAAGAAAAAAAGTAGAATTTTAAATAAATTATCAGACTAATTGAAAGATCATTCCTATAGAAAAGTTAAATAATATGTTCCAAAACATGAAGTGTTTTTGTAATATGGGAATAACAGAATATGGTGGTGTTGCCTAAGAAAGGGAATGTACTTGCAGAGCTGAAGGTGAAATTCATGGTTCCCATTAGAGGCTGCGTTGAAAGAGGGAAAAAAGAGTTGAGTGCCAGTTTTGCATAACCCCTGTACAAAAAGTTTCCTAAGAGCCACCATGTCCTGTGTTCTAAATCATTCCAGCTGCTGGTGATTTAGAGGAATTGTTCCATCATCTCTGCAGGTTTCTGGGAGGCAGAATGGTGTAATGGCAGATTCACTGGTCTGGAGAAAGTGAACACAAACATGCATCTCTTAAATTAGGAAATTCAGCTGAAAGCTGTCTTGGGTGCCTCCTCCTAGCTCAAGAAATTAGCAGCAAGGCAAGAATTATGATCATTTTCTGATCCTTAAGAAAGGAAAACCCCAGGTACCAAATTAAGCATTTCCTGGTGGTGTTTATAGAGCAGTCCTTCAGATCCCTTATAATTCATATATGTATCTATTTATGTATTTACTTTGAGGTTAACCAGCTATAGATTTAAAATACATACCTGTTTCTGAGTGGTTCTAGAGGAAATTTGAATATTTCCTTCAAAGAGGGAGGATTAAGTCTTAATGTCTCACATCTTTGGTGGGTTAACTGAACTATAAATAAAAAAGGGAATGTCATATCTTTCAGCCATGTTTGTGAGGAATTAGGATTCTGCTGCATTTCAGGATGCATGTAGAGTTTGGTTTTTCAACTGTGCTGGAGGTAAGCATGAAATAAACATCAAGTTACTCAGCTCTGTCAAGACATAAGCCACCCTTGGTCTTCTCCACCAGAGTTTTGGTAATCATAAGGAATGTGAGTTTTGAAAGCTGGCCTCTGAAGTTTTTTATCTTTCTAGACTAATGTAGCTGTACGGAGATTACAATTTTAAATTTCTGAGCCATCTGTAAGTCTCACTTTTAGACTTAATGTATGGATTTGGATTTTTAAAGCCTGTCTTAGCCAAATGAATGTGAACTTCACTGAAGCCTGGAAGCTGAAAGTGTGAAATATGAAATAGGCTCAGAATGGGAAGTCTGAGCTTGCTATTTGATATTATTGAGTGTAGTGCTAGACAACCATTTTCAGAATCTCTTTTCAGCCCAGAACTTTAAAAGAGATTGCAAAAGTCAAGTAAGATTTCAGAAAAGATACAGGGATGAGTATTTCGGAAAAATCAGAGTTTTGTAATAGTAAGGAAATCTAAGTTACTGAAATTAGGGCATAGAAACATTTTGAATACTCATTATGAGTAGGTTTTTGGGGATGAGCTATCCAGGAGCAAGTAATTCTTTACACTACAAGAAAAAGTAATGCAAGATCCACTTTGCAGTTGAAATTACGTAAATTAAAATTAGAATTAAATGTGTGTTTTTAACTTAAAGTACTGCAGCTATTGAAAGTATATTCAAGGATATGGTGAAGTGTCTCAATTAATTTTATTATAGGAAGTCTGTAAATTTAAGACTGGATGTGTTTCCAAAGGTGAGTTGTAAATCAAAGAGTTGGACTAATTACACACACACATACGTATATATATAAGCTCTTTGGTTTTTCATGCAGGAAATAATCCTAAATTTTCTAAATTCAGCTAACTGCAAGATGATGCAGGCAGATCTACTTGGCACTTCACATTTAGGGAGCTATTAAAGATGATGCTGGAAGATGCTAATTCCCTCTCTTCTAAAACCAGCATGCTAGGGGAGTGTGTAAGCAGCTCTCGTGTGGTGCAGGATAGACAATAATTGTTCTCTCAAGGGAGGTCAATTCCGCCCATTTTTAACTTTCTAGTGTGGCCTTTTACTCATGGAAGAGACAAGCCCTCAAACTGGTGAGGTGAGCAGGGAGGCATTGTAACTCAGCTGTGCAGAGCAGGAAGGGGAAAAAAGTCACCTAGTGATCCCTGGCTTTTGCATTGTCTATAGCACCAAGCCAGAGAGAAGAAAAATTGCTTTTCAACATCTGTCTCTGTGCACTGAAATTATTCCAGCTAAACTACCCAGGCAGCAGACAATAGAGACAGTTTCAACTATCCACAGCACAAATACAGCATAGAAACTTCCACTTCAAACCTGCTATTGGAATAGTTTTGGCAGAATTGTACTTTATTGGTAATGGCTTTACTTTTAGAAAAATAGTTTTGCTAAATATACATACCATACGACCAACTTAATGTTTTAAAATTTCTGTTTTGCAGCAGAACAAAACATTTTGGAATGTAGGGAATCCAGAAGTGCTCACAAACAGTAACTGCTGATTTCAACTCACAGACAGAAACTGAGTTCTCTTATGAGAGCAAGAGATGCATTCAATTGAAATCAGGATTGCTCTGTGAACAAACACTGGAGAGAATAAATTTGCACTGATTACAATTAGTGTCAGACTGATATCCTAGAAAATTTATTCTTACTTACAAGGCCAATTTAAGAAATGCTTAAGTATAATTAAGCATATGTTTGGTCCTTCACTGATCTGGGGGCTTTTCACTGAAATGTGTGCACAGGGCCAGCAGCTTCCCTGGTAAATTCTGCAACACACATAACTGCCAGGCTTAGGTTCTGATTTATTTCAGTGTTAGAAGAGAAACTGTAATTCATTATGCAATTACTTAGTTGAGAGTTGTAGTTCCTGCTGGTTGTGACTGTGTATAAAAAAAACCAAAAACAGCAACACAGGCACATTAGGAATTACCTCAGAAAAACAATAAAAAACAATCTCTGGGTACTTAAGGATGTTGACGCTAATTGTGTATTTTAGAGGACAAGGTTCTTAGTTCAAATCAGGGAAAAGGACTGGCTAGGCTTTCCCTTTGCAGTTGCCATGATTTATGTAGTGCTGTGTTGTTCAGCATTGGGATTTCTGTGTCAGTGGCCATAGCAGGAGGCGGATGGACTCTTCCTGTACTGCTGGAATCCTGACTTCATTTGGTGGGTGGTGTTTTTTAACTTCAGATACAATACTATTTTAGTGCTTCATCAGTCTCCGTATCCTCATTTCATATTTTAATGCACATGATAGCAATCCTAAATGAACTTATATTTATTTTAAGGCATTGTTCATTAAATCTGGGGTAGTATTACAAAGAATAACCATCCTCTGTTTAGAAAACAGTGTAACAAAACCTAACATCTTAATGGTCACTATGACAGCTTTTTTCACTTGATTTCTTCGAGAAAAATATTAATTTGTATGCACAGTTTGATTTATTTATATCAAGATGGGATTTTCAAGGTGATTTCCTTTCATTTTCAGAATGTTACTGAAAAGTCTCTGAATTAATTAAAGATGGGAGGCCGTCTCAATCTAATTAGTTTTCTATTGATGCCCCGTAGTTTTTTTCTCATTGCATGTCTTGGGGTTTCTTTAACATTCCCTGATGTCATCTCATTCCCAATAACAACTTTTCATCCTTTATAAACGACACCTCTTGATGACCCTGCCTGTTGCGAATATGGAATTAAGGAATTCTTTTACTTTCATTCATATCTTTGCTGTCAGCACATTATTTTTGCCATCTCTCTGAACCCCACTGATCTGTCTTCTTCACAATGTTTTTAATGTACTTGGGGAAAAGTCTTACCTCAGCCTCTTGTGCAGTTTATGTCCATTTTCCGTATTTGACTCATCTTTCCTCCTTTCAGCCTCTGCCTGTTTTATATTATACCTAACATATAATGCCTTTCTCTCCTTGATTACATTATGCAGGTCTGATTTCATCCAGGCTGGGATCCTCTTTCCTTTCTCACCTATTCAGCCAGATGAAATGCAGAAAGACTGAGCATATTGTGCAGAAATACTCTACGAATAAACATTTCTCCTTTGCTTCCATAAACTCTTTACTTTCTTCCAACTTGTTATTTCAAAGCTTTTACATGGATTTGTTTGGTTTTATTGTTTGGGCTTTTTTTTTAATATTTTGTTTGTCTTTTAGTTTTATGTATTAGAAGCTTAAGCGGCCAAGTTTTGTAGAATTTTTAGTATTTAATCTCTTTTGGGTGCATATTGGTATTTGTATCTCCTACAGAATAAACCAGATTTTTTTTCCCCCCCCACACCACATTCTTAATAAGAAAAATACTTTCTATCTACTCCTAAGTCTAGGCAGACTGTGGTTTCTAATACCGCTTGTGCATTGATTTATATCATGGCAATGAAAAAAAGGTAAAAATGTAAGAGAAACCTTTCCTTTCATAAGCCATTGTCACTGACAGAACAGGCTGTATGTGGTGTGCAAATGATCAGCTTGCTTGGTTTGGTATCAGTGTTTCAGGAGAATTCCTTTAGTATATAAGATCAATTAATTCCATCTGCTTTAATTTTGTATCTCTGTAACACCACTAATTTCTAAAGTATAGTCATATGCATAGATTGATCTAAGAATGGTGAAAATATCCAGAAAAAACACAGAATTTGACAGATAACTTGAAAAATACATTTGGGATTCAGATTGCATTGAGAAACTTTTTTTGGCTGGGTGAGGGATCTGGAAGAATCTCACTATTCAGAACAGAGTTTTACTTAGCTCACCTGTAAATATGTTTTTGTATCTTAAATGATTTGATAACACCTCAGATGAGCAGTATGACATTCTGTTGCTGATCAGGACCTAAGTGAGGCTGGTTGAGTGTTATGCTGACACACAACATTGTGTCAGCAACCAGATCTTGGACTCCAAAAGTAGCAATATGGTGCTCAAAAATGGCACTCAGAGTGACAGAATGGACTGGGTTGGATGGGACCTCAAAGACCATCCAGTTCCAACTTCCCTGCCATGGGCAGGGACATCTCTCTCTAGAACAGGTTGCTCAGAGCCCCATTCAACGTGGCCTTGAGATTTCCAGAGATGGAGCATAGACAATTTCTCTGGGCAACCAACTCGGAATTTCTCTTCCAATACCTCTTCACCACCCTCATTCTTAAAAAAAAAATTTTTAAACCTTCTGTATTTTTTGTTCCTCTCTGATAGTGACTGGATTTTTCTTGGAATTTGAAAGGAGCTGCTTTTATCTGTAGAGAATAGGCTGATGTTGTTTTCAGTACAACAATAACGTGGTCAGACTGCACAGAAGAGAAAGAATTAAAAAAACATGCACACCCCAAAAGCATGGCTCTGTGTCTAGGCAGAAGATTTCTGGTGATGCTAACAGGCTTCAGTACTGCAACCTCATCAAGAAAGTTGCAAGGTTTAAAATCTCATCAGCATCAGCTGAGTCAGCACAGTTAAAGATCAACCTCATGAGTTAACCTTACTTGATTGCAATGGCTGATATTTGCTAGCTTGGAGTGGGGGAGAAAACAGAATGGTCAAATGTGCAATGTTAATTATGGATGTTAAGTCATTATTTTTTCCTCATGAGTACACTGCATTATATAATTTACAAATTGGTATCTTTCTGGCTTTATTTCAAAGTGAAAGCAAATTACGACTCCAATGCAAATGTGTAGCAATGTATGACTGAGGAAAGTATTGCTGATTCTGTTGTGCAGCCTTTCCCGAGATATTGGAGTAAGGGCAAAACAAGACAGTCCTTTTCTTCAGCCACATCGACAATTCTGTTTTATTTAGCCTTTAACTTGAAATGAGTGAGAGGTTGTTAAAGCTATACCCCTGAGTTGTGCTGAGTGCATGTTTGAGGCTGTGGGTCCCCTGTGATGCAGCCTTTCCTCGCTTGTGTTGCAACATGAGAGAAAAATGACAAAATTACATTTGGCTGAAAACCTGAAACCTCTTGGAGAGTGGAAAATTGACCTTGAGGTACATTCATCAGTTCTTCTATTTTCAGTAGAATATTCCTTTGATAACTTACAAAGTTAGTGAATGAATGATATCTTGTCTTCTGCTTATATAGTTAATTTACTTTGTAAATGACTTTTCTTTCGAGTTGGAATGCTGGGTGACAGCTTTTTCCTTATATGTCTCTATGTTTGTCTAGCTAAACAGATGACTTTTACTTCTGTGACAACTACAAGTAAACGCCTGAAAATTTAAGATGAAGCATTTAGGTTTTGCCTTGAACGAGTTAAAAAAAAATCTGACAAAGTCTAGGCAAAACTGATGAAGTTGCAGTTTGCCCTCACAGACTAGTCTGTATATAAATGATAGTTAATGTTAAGCTTTTGATCTGTCTTTTGTCTTGTTTTAAGCATTTGAGTAAGAACTGACAAATGTTAGTTTGACCTAACCTATCCATGTCTCTTATCTCTGCTGGTAAATATACTTTTGTAATATGGATTTTCTGATCGTGATACAGGTTGCAAAAACAGCCTATGACTGAAAATATTATTCTTCAGTATGTATATAAATTGACTTCTCCAAAGTGGGTGGTACTTTAAACTGTATCAAAACTTTGAACATGTCTGTTCAGCCATAAGATTTCCTTCCGCAGGTGTACTTCAGCAAGGATCTTTGCTTATGGAGAAGGATATTTAGGAGTCTGTTTAGAACTCTGTTACCTCTGATGACATAATCCTGACTCCACATAACAAAAAACAAAGTTTGTTGGTTCCTGCTGCATGATGTGGTTGTTAGGGGTTGTTGCAAACCTTTAAAAAATTATTTAGGCGTCCATCAAAATATAACAAGCTCAATCTGTGCTGTAAAATTCTAGCTGAAAACTCCAACCAAGCAGCTTATAAATATTTTAAAGAATTTTTGCTGTCTGAGATGGACAAGTGAGTGTTCTCTATAAATTGCTATTAGATACAAATAGATTTTCCCTGTTTTCAAAGGCATATGAGTAAGATTATCTGCTATGATCAAGATGTATGTTAAAAACTGGAAAGGACTAGCAAGTAAAGAAAAATTATGCTTTGACACACAAAACTAAAATGTAAATAATTACACTTCTGATGAAACAGCCTACAATGTAAAAAGTTTGCTTTCTTCAGTTTCATTTAACATCAGTTAAATAAATCTGCAAGGTTCACACTTTCTTTAGATCATTTTATGCTGATCTATCAGTTTTTGTAAACAGCTGTACTCCAGTGGGTAAAGGAAATGTTCTACTCAGTCAGTGCTAATAATTGTTCATCCTGACATGGCATTAATGAAAAGGTTTCTGTTCCAATTTACAAATATATATTTGAAAAAAAAAAACAAAACAGTTTGGCACTGAAACTCTCAAAACAAAACAGATGGTGTGAATTTTAGGTAGCAGTTGAAATTTCACACCACAGGTTAGTTTTGTTTACTGCATCGACCAATTTAATTTTGGGCAAACTACATTTCACTTAATTCATTATTGAAGTGATCCCTGTCAAATGGGTTAGATCCTTAAGTAACACATTTAAGTTATTGCAGTACATGCTGGCTTTGATCAAGTGTTTTTCTACCCAATTAGATTTTGGGGAAAATCAAAAAAGAACAAAACTTAGGAGCAATGTCACACCGTTTCATTGAAGTTTTCCTCTGGGTTTTGCTGCATGTGGAGCTGACTTTTAAGGACAGAGTACAAAATGATATAGTGCACACTTGTTTCTGACAGTGACTTCTCCTCCACCTCTCTTTTGTTGCCAATATGCACGGTTTGGTTAAGTCTGCAGCTCACAGATTTCAGGCTGGGAATGAACCTTGAACAAATAGGGATGACCCAGTCTTTTTAAAGCAGCTCTAATTTGTTGGGCTGATGTACCCCAATTGCCCAATCTACCTCTTCTGGCTTTCCCAGTCCCTTGCTTCCAGAGTTTGTGCAAGTCGAAACTTCACAGAACTGCAGAAGTGACAGCCCAGAGCACCTTTTCTTCCTTCAAGCCACTTGTAACCTTAGAATTTCCACAGAGAATGGAAAAAGGAGAATTCCTTTGCATCAATCAGTCGTAGATATGGGAGTTATTTCATAATTTTGGCAATATGCAGGATATTACTCAAAATTAATGTTCTTTCCAGAAAATTATAGAAGCAAAAGCTGTATTCAATTAGTAAAGCAAGAGAAAATCAGTAGGCAAGATTTTTCTCTAGTTTATTCTCCCCTCTAAAATATGGCATGTGTTGATTTGGTATCCACCCACTAAAAAATCAGCTTAACAATACATATATGTAGAGAATATGGTCCTTATAATCAGATAAATTTACTCAGATTTGGACATTTCAAACTGAGTGTTCAGTCTGGCTTTGAAAGAAGGAGAATCTTTCTTGGGAGCGAGGAACAGCTGAAGACAGTAAAAGATGACTGAAATGGATGGAAATCTTTCTAGTAAAGGCCAGAGTGCAGAATGGCTGGTGGAGCTGTGCTCTGCAGGTTTGACAGCTGTAGATTGAGTTGAAAAGAGAGCCTCAAGGCATGCACCAGCCAGTGGTGGAGGAGAAGAACAGGGAACATAACTCCTGCCCACTGCAGGCTGCCACAACTCCTGATATAAACAAAACTGAACCAGTCTTCTCACTGTGTCTAGAAAAAAAAAAAAAACAACCCAAAAAAACACCAGCCTGTGCCACAGGACAAAAATCAAAGCAGTCATTCCAAGGCACAAATGGTCAGATGCTGTATACATTACACCAAACCAAAACAGAACAGACTGAAGTAAGAAACACAATGAATTGTTGGGTAAAAAGGAAATATAAATGACTTATGGAATTATTAATGTGATGTTTTTAAGGGCAGTTGACACTTGGTGGGGACAAGTTTATCACCACATGAACTGCATTTTTCAAGTAAAGAAATTTCAGTTTTATGATTAATTTAATTTTGGCATTTTTCAGATATGACATGATAATGACTTATAAAAGCTGGAGTGCAATTTCAATTAAAGATGTGTAAAAAATTTTCATGTTAAAATAACGATTCTTTATATCATTTTGAACTCAATTAGACTGTGTGTTCAATTTCCTCATTATCATGGGGCATCTATCTTTTATCAGTCTTTCCTCCTATGTATTATTTTAGCTGCACTGCAAAACACTGGAAAGCACTGCAAGGTGTTTTATTGTACATTATATAAGGGAAATTGATGGTATAAGCCTATTTCTAAAAGTGTGACAAAAACCTTGTAGAAAGCCTTATTTATTGTGAATAACATGAAGCACACTTGGAATAAATTAATCTGACTTGTTTCCATTCAACTTGCTAAAAACCTCTGTGGCATTATAGAGATAAAACAGCATAAGTGCTTTGTTTTGAAGGAATACGATAGCTGGATAGCAAATTATAAGCAAACAAAAATAAAAGTTCTAGTGATGAAAAAAGAAGTCTCAACATTTTTTAAGACATTAACCTGTCCTTTTCTGAGAAGAATGGCATTATCAAAGACTTGGTTTAGACTTTATTTTCATCATAGCTGAAGGGGCCTCCTCCTTAGAAATACACAGGAGGAAGGCCTCACTAAATATTTGCATTTATTGAGCAGAAAGCTGAATTTATTTTGTTTTTATTCCAATTTAAAAACCTATTTTGGGTTGTTCTATTCATGTGACTCAGCTTCATATATTTATGTAAACTGTAGAGCCATTGTACGATGCTTGCTATGCAGTGGAGCTCAACATATTACCTAATCTTGGTTTAAAAATGAGAAGGAAAGACAACTCAGCTGTAGCTCACTGAGTCCAGCTTTGCAGGAAAGAGGTGAATAAAATGCTTTAGAAAGAATCATTTCTGTTAATGTTGTAGTAGAAGAAACTATGAAAAGTGAAGTTCAGGGACAGTAAGAAAAGGTCTCAAGCTTAACAAAGTAAAACAGTGTAAGCAGCAGGCGAGCAAAGCATGCACCAGGAGTCCTCAGTCCAGGGGAGGTGTCCTGATAAATAGGAGGCTTTATCAACAGGAGATTCCAGACCCTGCATTGTCTGGGACAGTTCAGGTTCAGAAGATAAACTGGGCAGTACAGAGATGAAGCAGGCAGTTCTGTAATTGCGTGACACTTGGAAAGGCTGGGTCTGTAGGCACAAGTGGTGTTGATATTATGAAAGTGCAGCAGCTTCTGCCTTCCAGGCTCAGTAAGGAGATCAGAATGAACCTTAATAGCAATGGTGCATCTGACTTGCTGTCTTGGTTGTGCCTGTAATTATTCAAATGTGCACGTGAATGTTTAGGCACTCTAACAAGCCCAGTGTTCTACACATTGAAAAAAAACAAAACAAATTAATTTGTCTCAGAAGAGGATAATACAGTTCTTCTTGGCATATTCTGAACATGGCTTTAATAAAGAAGATGCATCTTATTAAGATCATACTTAATGTTCTAATGTTATTTAAATCAATTAGCGTTAAAGTTTTTGTCAAAAGTAAAAAATATGCTGAGGGATTGTCAGTTTGGCTCATGTTATATGCAAGAGGGATGGAATGCCTTGCTCAGGTTCAAGCTGAAATTTCTCTGTACTTGGGGGATGGGGAGGAAGTATAAAGTTGGGCTATTGACTTGTTGCTCAGGAATTTGTGAGAAATGTTTATCCTGCAATTTTAGAACTTTGCTGAGATTTTTGTACTGCTGGGTTTGAATTTGGAAATGGAGCAAGTTTGGTGGTAATTACCCCTAATACCATTCTGATTAGAATCTCATATGCCCACATTTGTTTAAGAAAACAAAAATAATCTAGAGTATTTTTTTCTCTCCCAAGATTTTTTGTCTGCAGTAAGCACCACAACTTTTCAGGAAAGGGACTTTGCAGAAGTGTGCATTAAAAAAAACTATTGAGATTTGATTTTATTTGTAATTCCCTTCCTAAGTCAATTGCTATTTTTTTATTAGGTTCACAGACTTCAAATTTTAGCCACTGGACTGAGCTTTGCAGTTGCCTCCAAGATGAAGGAAATGTTTCTGTTGTATATAAAGCTCGGGGGGAACTGTTTACAGAAAATATCTGTTCTATTTGGTGAAGGATTTCTATTTGAGAAATGGGGAGAATTGGTTTGTAACTGAGCTACTGCCCTAGGAAAAAGAGAATGCAAACAAAAGACATTTATGCACTCTTTAGTGCATGTGTCAGCCTTGTTGTGGAATGAAATTCTGAAGTTTAAACAAGATGACTCTGGAGGAAAGAGCACAAAGAGATGCATTTTGAGTACCAGCACCTTGTAGCCGGGAGCTGTCAGGGTTTGTATCTTCTGTAAATTGACATAGCAGGCAGATCCTGTAATGTGCATTTGTCAGCATGATGTATATTGCAGAGAGATTTGTAAGGTAAAGTTGTGTTTTGAAAGCATTAGAGGGGCAGATTTTTACGCAAGGGTTATGTAAGTAATCACATAAAAAGGAGAAGAATGACAGAGCTGTGGTGAAGGACAAGATGAAGCCTAGGACTTGTTTGAGTCCTGCTGTTTAGAAAGAAATCCACACTCATGTAACAGTCCTTTGTTCATCTTTTAATTTAAGGGTAGAGATCTGGTTTTTGATCTGTAAATATTTAGTTCTTTTGTACTGAATGCATCAGCAGAGGACAATGTGTGTGTTTGCTCTAAGGAACTGTTGTGCTCAGTACATTTAACCTCAGCACACAGCAGTTCTCAAATTGTGGCTGTGGCTTCCCTGGGGAGGCTCACCTCTCTACCAAGTGAGATCCAAGCAGATGTCAGCAGCATGACTCCTTCATTGTTTTTCTTGAGATGTAGGGTGGATACAACCTTATAATGGGTATTTAATCATGAATAAAGAATAAGAATCCTGAAGAGTTCAAAATTTATAACTATATCTGAAACACTTGGTCTTAATCTTTTCTTCAATTTTTATTTTCCCAAGAACCTGCCTAAGTTACTATCTAAGTCATCTATCTAAGGTCACTGGGTTTTTTTCCCATGTTTCTGTTCAATATTTACTTCTCTCTGAAGCTTTTGTAGTGTTATATTGAATGGTTACGTGGCCTCACTTCTGTCAGAAGTGGATGCTGTCCCCTGACCTGAAGTGCCTTTGGACACTAAATTTCCCGCTGAGGGAAACCTTGAATATTCCTTCTGTAGAAACTTTTGGAAACTTTGCCACAGTCTCCCCTCTGAGGCAATTTGTGAGAGAAGCTGTGTAGGTTTTTTTGAAAATTGCTATCCTGGATGGCCAGTGTAAAATAAATAATTTGTTTTCCTTTCTTGAAAATTTTGTAAGTCGTCCCTCTCCCCTTAGGGTGGAGTTGGCAAAAGAAAATAAGGATGACAGACTGGTTATTCAGAAATCTGAAAATGAAATATTACTTTCTTTACAAGATTTGGTGGAAGAATTGCAGTGTCAGTAAAATGAAGAAAAAGAAAAAGGGCTGCAGGTAGAGAGGCTACTTGCTGCTGAGCACCAGTGTTTTAGGGAGCCTCAAACAGAGCTTCAGACTGATCAGGAAAGAAAGATAATTGTACAGGAGAAATTGTGGGATGTAGGGCTAGTAACATTCTCAGGAATAAGTTCTTTTGACTCAGACCTTTTGTGTGGAGGAGCTGGGAGACAGTGAGCTAATCTGTCGTTCTAACAAAGAGCGAGATGTGGCGTTTACATCGGTATCTGTTGAGGAATATGCACCATTACAACCCTTAGTTAAAACTGAAGGGTTTTATGATTGATGATTGTCAGAGTCAGCAAACTGCTACCGAAATGGTGCTGTGTACCTCTACCAAAATGGCAAAGCCTGGACATGAACTGGGTGATGGTGAAACACAGTGTTGACTTTGTGGTGGAATGTCGAAAGGCAGTGTGTGCTTCCCAGGAAGCAAAGAGTTAAAATCACCAGAGCAAGGGTTATTTGGCAAACTTCTGAGGTCAATATTTATGGCTCACAAGTGAAAAATGGAAATCTGCTAATCTTAACCCTAAAGGAAACCCAGAGTCTCTGCTATCACAGTGCTGGGTATTTGCTGCAACACAAAATAGAATTTCTGAAGTTATGGCTAATTTGGACCTATTAACAGCTACAGAATTGAGTATTGCAAGCCTAACATTAGAATTCCTGATAGTAGCACACATTGCTTCAACAGTAGAGGGATGGTCTTACACTTCCCTTCTAATTCTCTTATCTGGCCAGTCTATTACATGAGTTTGAATAGCAATACTTTTCTGTTTAACAGTGCTGAGCTAAGTTTTATGGAACTGGTAAATAAAATTGATAGAGCTTCATACTCATGAATGGCAACCCTAGTTNCCAACAAAAAAAAAATCTTTTATGATTCCATTCCAGAAACCTGACAAGGCGAAATTAGCCCTTACCTGCAGGGTGGGGAAAGGGCTAATACATTTGTATTACAAATACACTTGTAATTAACTACTGCAGGAGTTAGATGTTGTGCTTGCCTCAAACCAGAGGAAACCCCCCTGGAAAAAAAATAGGAGAAGTAACAGCAGCAGGGAATGCATTTAGTGACATGAAAAAAGTTGAGGCACCACCTGGGAACTGCCAAGCCTAGGCTGTTAAACAATTTGAATCACTAAAGCATAACTTGTTGGGGAAGCTGGTGGTGGTGTCTTTTTCCAGGAATGCCAGCACCTCTGTCACTGAAGATCCAAGGAATGAGTTCCAAAAGGGGAAGCTGCCGACAGATTTACATGGGAGAACTCATAGAAAACAGCCAGAAAATCAGATAATCATTTTTCCCTTAAGCAATTTTTAGCTTGTGGTTACTTTTGTGTTATAAGTAAGAACAGAATCAACACTGAATTTTCGCTATTTTTTCACAGGAACCTGCTAACAGAAACAGATGGAACTTTTAACTGCACCCATAATTGATTGTATTATTAGTTATAAATATTTGTGATTTGTTTCTGTGTTCATTGAGAGCAACTTGTTGGAAGACCAAATATTAATAGGATTTTATGAGACAAATCGTTTTATGTATAATTAATTTGGTTTTTTCTACTTTTTTTTTAATTTTATATTTTATTGATGTTGGTGTGAGGAAGGGTTTTACTTTTGTTCTATAGATGTATACTTTTGTTTCAATTAATTGAGAATAAGAAAATCCAAGCAAATCCAACCTTTGAGTTGGTAAAAAATCCATCATTCGAGTGTACATTTATTGTCTTCTGTTGAAGAAAAGTCTTCCAGTGCTTACTCCAAATCTAAGAACAATAATGGAATTTACCAGTATTAGTGTCTATTGCATAAGGTATAGTTTATATGTGTCCCTAAAATTTGGAGCATGGAGAAGATTTATGTACAAATATGAGGTGAATCTTTTAACTCATATATTGCATTGCAATTTCAGGTGACTTTCGCTGACAGTGATGGAGAGATCTGCAGCTAATTTCCACTGCCTCAACTAAGCCACCATGCTTATTATGTGTGCACACTGACTGTGAGCTGGAAATCATGGCTTCAGTTTATGAAAGCATTGTAGAACTCTTACTGTTTAAAGAACTTTATTTTGTAGGCTCAACTTATCTATGTTTTGTATGCAGCAAAAGACCCATAAACAACTTTTATGGTCCAGCCACAATAGGAGAGAAAGCCACAGCTATAGCTGTGTGGGTTATAGAGGCACTGAGGTTAGTTAAAGCACTGTTACTATGGGTTTTGAACAGTAATTACTTGAACTAGCCTATTTGATTATGCTAATGAATTTGTGCTTTGATATTACGGACGTTAAAATTCTTTAGCTCTCCATGGAAGTGACCTAAAATAATTCTGGTCCCTTTTAATGAATATGACTTCATCAAGGTATTGTGCTCCCTAGGAATTAGAGCTATTAAGCTCAAAGAGAGAGCTGGACAGAGTAATTTTTCCTGCAAACAGCTGTGGGTTTGAGTGCTGAGGAGGGGAGAATGGGCATAGCTGTCATTGTTTTTAGACAGAACTGCAAAATGCCTCATATGATTCATCTTTCCTGCAGTTAAAAAAAAAGATGGGATGAAAAGGGGAAAAGAAAACAGAGGAACAAAAAATTAAATATTAATATCTTCATGGGGAAAGTGGTTTATTTTATCTTTGAGCTGAGATAAAACAGCAAAATGCAGAGTCTATTTAGTCAAGGTAAATGGATTCCAGTTTTCTTGTGCAATCTCAGAAGTAGAGACCAAAATTTTACCAAATTTTTTTTGGAAGATTAATCTTGCAGTTTAATTCCAGTATTGGGATTAAATACTGGAATTATTTAATTCCAGTATTTAATGGAATTAAATAATTCCAGTACTATGGAATTCCTGGTCTGTGTACTAAGATTTATAGATCCTTTTACTCTGGGCCAATGTGTGTACACTAACTGTCATTCAAATGCCTGCTTTTTTTGGTAGAAGTTCTATATTTTAGTTGACTCAGTAGTGAACTTCTGTCCTGTCCACAAGAATGTACTGTTAACATGGACTGTTCTTTCCAGTGAATGTGAATAGCAAGGTGAATAGTGCAGGTGCAATCCAGTACATCACATGGATTTTACTCATTAGTTTAAAAAAGCCTGATGCAGAGTAACTTGCAAAAAACCCCCAAGAAACTAAAAACCAACCAACCAAAAAAAAAATCAAGACAGTGAAAAAAGGCTGCAAAAATCCAAGGTGTCATTGTACCAAAACTTACTGCTGGCTTCTGAATCCCATTAGTTTTTACTAGTACTCTGAATTACTAAGGATGTGTTTAATTTTAAAGAAAAAAAATCTCAATCTAAAGGGTCCAATCTAGTTTCCTTTTACTCACACAGGGAATGCAATTGAAGTTGAATAAGGGTATGAAAATTTATACCTTCTTGCTGTAAGGTGTAGATCTATTCAACAATACTCTTCGTGGGCTTTGTAGCACTTCCTAAAATAAATATTTTTCTGTGATATTTTGTCTTATTTTGAAATGTGACCTCTTTAAAACAAGCCAAAACCAAACCAAACAAACAAAACAGGAAAAAAAGAACAGGACACAAAAAATCTCAAGGAGACCAACATTTGAACTCTAAAATGTGCTTTTGAGATGTAAATATGTCCTTGCCCACAAAAGTGAATATATTTAACACTTGGAAATGGCTGGAAATAGCAGTGAGACAGGCTTCCTTTCAGTAGCACCCACTTAAAGACGGTATCTTGAGAGTATTGTTACTAATTAAAACTACTCACACTTCTGTGGTCTGGAAATTAAGCTGGAATTTTTGTAAGGGGCGGATTTCACTGTGAGCACTCTTCTGGTTTTGCTTTGGTAGAATAACTCTCCTTGTGAGTTATTCTAACACTTTACACAGTGTTTTCATAGGCTTCCTTCAGAGCAACATGGTGAGGTACAAAGCAGTTTTGTTTTCTTACAGACTTTTAAATAAGTAAAGTAGCCTTTTAAACTCAGAGTTTTTCAAGTTGTGTCTAATCTTTATGTAATGGAGTCCATGACAAATTCCAAGTAAAATGCTGGAAATCTTCAACTGGAAGACTTAAAGTGTCACTGAAACCCTTCCACACTGCCCAGGCCCAAGACAGATACTGCTTTAGAGATCAGATACTAATCAAGGGGAGTAGATTTTGGAAAATGGTTTTGCTTTTTGGGGTGTTAGCACTCCCAGGTTGTGAGTAGCTCGCTGCTCATTACAGCATTTGGAAGAATCCCTTTTAAAGAAAACAAAGGCAACAGGGATGGTCAGAGCTGTGATACAGCTGGTACCCCACGGAAGACTCCACAGCTCAGCAATTCCTAATTTAGAAAGGACATGTTTAAGAAGCAGTTTAAAATAGTTGTCTAGACTACAAATTCCACAGAGGGAATGACCAGGAATTTATAGCTTGCTGGGTTTAAGCATTTTAGAAATTAACTTTTATTGTGCATAATATTTGTTTGGTGATCAGTCAACATTTAAGCACAAATTCTGTTGCGTTCTCTAATTCAGTACTGGTAATGTGGGCAGCAAATATTTAAGACTCCCTGGTGAGCTAAAAAACTAGAGGCAAAATACTACTCTTACTGTGTTTGTATGTAAATCTATCTGTGGTAAGGAAATGTATGAAAACAGTAGCTGGTGGAGACACAAACTGGAGTCTCAGCAAAGGCATTCTGAATCTAGACCCCAACTTGTTTTGGAATGACTTTATATTTTTCTGTCTGCTTAGTCCCACAATAAAAATCTGTTCATCCTTCGTGCCCCTCACCAGTTCCTGGCTTACAGAGACTTTTTTTTTTTCTCCTTTGGTAATTCAACCGGTTGCATAAGGATAAACTTCAGAATGAGAAGAACTCAATCAGGGAAAAAAAAAAAAA
>VWZV01003314.1:0-16579 GCA_013397155.1 Irena cyanogastra
CTACTCAGTGCATTACAACAGAGAACAACTTCTGGGCCTGCACAGGACCCTCCCAATTGTCACACCATGGGCCCGAGCGAATTGTTCAAACACTTCCTGAACTCAGGCTTGATGCTGTGAGTACTTTCCTGGGTCACCTGTTCCAGTGCTCAACCACCTTCTGGGGGAAGAACCTTTTTCTAATATTTAGCCTAAACCTCCCCTGACACAACTTCATACCATCCCCTTGGGTCCTGTCTCTGGTCACCACAAAGAATTTGCTGAAAGTGATATCATACAAAAATGGAATGATAAGTTCTCTGTTTGCACCCAGTAACAAGTTCCTGAAGAGTGGCAGGGTTTGCAAGCACAAGTTATCTCAAAGTCTGATCAGAGTCTGAATTTTCAACTCTTCATGACTGAACATGATTCTCAATGCTGTATTTAAGTGGCAAGGGTAATCCTGTAAATAAATCAACCTGGTGTCACAGCACTAAACAGAATTGAAATGTGTATAAAAGGCACCTTGGGCATTTTGTATGGTACAATTTATGAGAAAACATAGAGTTATGATGACATTTCCTTTCCTAGTATTTGCATTCACAAACTACAAAGTTCTAATTGCTTCAATAACTTTGTAAAGTAATTTGATATTAAGATCAAGTAATGCCTAGAGATAACTACAAAAACTGTAAGCTGATGCAGGTATTATTTTTGCTAGTTGGAATATTGTTGGACAATTTCCCTGTTTTAATGGTAAGAAACTTGCCTCTCTTCTAGATGCTGTAATTGCTCCCTGTCATCTGCAAAAATACAGGCTAAAATACGTCTTGTGAAAGCTTCTTTTTCTGAGTCGATACTTAACAGCTTTTATTAGGCTTATGAAGTAAGACACACAAAAAGGTCTGTTACTTTTAACTGATGTTTCCTTATGTATGCTAAATCAGTGAGAAGTAGATGAGCAATTTTTAAAATGGGGCTTACAGAGATCCATTGCCAGCACAACAAAAAGGAAGCTTTCAATGAAGAAAGGTAATCATAAGTTTTCTTTAATACTTCCTCAAAAAAGTGATCTGAGTGTGAGTGGTACTGTTTGGATTTCCAGCAATAACTAGGAATGATTTTAGGAGGCGTACTGCAAAGCTACAGTTTTTTGTACCTATGACCCCATCACCTGTATAGCCTTGCAGAAATCATAAAACTTTGCATAAGAGTTGTGAAGAAGTGTGGTGGAGAGATTGCTGCAGTATCTACAGGATGTGTGGGGACAACCTAATTGTACTATTGCAGCTCAGGGCTTGAAATAACATGTCCTCCTAAGACAAGTGCTTAAATTTAATACAGCTAGACTATTGCTCTGGGTGTGAGTGAGATCACACATAGTTAAGTATTTATTGAGAATCTAGTCCATGCAAAACTGGGCAGAGTCAATTCACTTCTCTTGTCACCTGCCAGCACAATCCCTGTCTTTCTTGCTCCTTTACTTTTTCTTCTTTTTCACTTAAGTTATAACTTCATTTTGGTTAAAGAGTTTATCTCTTTTGACATCTTTGTACGACATCTTTTTAGCTGCAGGCTTCAAGATATTGTGACCCTTAGAGATGGTAATAGTAGTATTTAGAATCACAGAAACATAGAACCATGGAATGGTGTTTGTTGGAAGGGAGCTTAAACATCATCTAGTTCCAACCCACTGCCATGGGCAGGGACATCTTCCACTATCCCAGGATGCTCCAAGCCCTGTCCAACACTTGCAGGGATGGGGCATCCACAGCTTCTCTGGGCAACCTGTGCCAAGGCCTCACCACCCTCACAGTAAAGAATTTTTTCTTAATATGACTTACACTCCCAGTTTGAAGCCGTTCCCCTTAGTTCTGTCATTACATGCTCCTATAAATAATCTTTTTCCATCTTTTTTGTGGGCTCCCTTCAGGTAATGGAAGGCCATAATTAGATCATAGATCATAGCATCCATTGTCAGCTCATGCTGGTTCTGTTTTTCCGGGTGCATCTCATCTTTCACTTTGATGGCATTCTTTCTTTAAATTATTGGTACTAATATGGAAAGATTATTTTTAATTCTTGAACTCTAAAACAGGTTATTTTACTGAAGATGAAATGCCAAATAACTACAGACAGGAGGTGTGCAATAGTGAAATTAACTTGAAATAAATTATACCACTTGAAGGGAGTGGAGAAAAGGATTTTGAAATTTTACTGGTTTAATGCTAGGATTTAGAGAAATTTATAAGAACTGTCCTTTCCTGTAGGAAGTGAACTTTGTTTTTTTAAAGAAAACTCTTGCTTGTTTTTCAATTGTTGGAATTTTTAATTGTGGACTTTAAGAAAGCAGTGAGGTATACCACTCCACATCTGTACTTGAATAAAAGGAATTTTGGTGTCTGAATTTGTGCTCTAAAAATCTATGTCCAAATGGCATAATAAAATACAAGGATGGGAATTTGTTAAAAAAAACAAAATCAAAACCTTCAGTCAGAAATGTCTCTTACAGTAATATTTAGCTTTATTAACAGTCCATGCCAGTAAAATTATTTTCTTTCATCATTTAAATAGAATGAAATAAACTGATACAGGTTGTCATTTGCTTCATCAAAATAGACACCATGATTTTAAAAGGATGCTAACTGGAAATGAGTCTGCAAGGTAGATTAATTATTTAATATGTACTGTGTGTTAGCATGAAGCATATGCTAAATATTGTGGATTGATTAGTAAGAGGAGAAAACAGAAATAACTAGGAAGAAGCAAAGTGATGCAGTCATATATATTAATGATATGTGTTAATTTTTAATAACGAAATATGAGTTTTCTCTGGCTGGCCTATGTTTTCACATGTACAGCTAATTAATAGCAAGATTTCTAAGGAGCATTTTTTAAACTGAAATAAACATGGGCAGTAAAAAATCAGCATTTCTGTCATTATTTGGGGGTTTTCTTGACTACGTTTGAGGCCAGAAGCTGAAATATATTTTTACAGAGTAGAAGTTTTCAGGCCCTCTCAGGAAATGAGCTCGAACATTCCAGTCTCATGCTTTTTATCTTCATTTTCAGAGCCTAAACACCTTCTGGAGGTGTTGCACAGCGTGAAACCATGCTGATGTTGTTTTAGGTGCATGGTTTCTGTGTGTGTGCATGCAGCTGAACAGCTCCATGCCCCTAGCATTTGTAGCTGCTTTGAAATCCAGCCCAAGGAAGATGAAGTTGTTTATTTGTTATGGTAGTGGTTTCTGCCTGTGTTACCCCAGCAGGAATCTCATGATTCAGAAAGCAGTTATTCCTCTCTTTTCTTTAAATGTTGCTTCAATGAAGATGAGGCAGTTTAAAATCACATTTCTTTAGAGTATCTAAAATACAGGGAAAATTGTCACAACTTGGGAGCAATGAAATGTGAAGGAGTTGTTACACATGAGCTGGAATGTTTTTCCTGGGAACAGAATGCAGTGTAGTGAAGGCTTAACAGTTCCTGATACAAATGTTTTTCTTTTCTTAAAACAATGGAAGGATGGATGGTGAACCAAATGCCATGGCCTGACTGGGCAGTGGAAAGTCGACTATCATGACATCTCACTATTAGAGGTGAGTACACAATCTTCTCTTTCACCTATTCAGTCTAGAAAGCAGGAGCATTCAAGAAATACAGAAGCAAGATAAATTTTATTTTGATTGATAAGATGTGAAGAAAAGTTGTTTCTGTATTGGTGCCTAAATTATTTTGGCCTGCATATGAGAAATGAGATTTTTTTAACAATAGTTGCTTCTCATCTCAGTTGTCGCATCTCTCTTTTTATTTCTTTTTTTAGACAAGCAGAATTATATGCACAAACAGAATTAAAATCCTTGTATGATAAGAACTGAGTTAAAATAAAAATTGCCAAAAGGAATGATTTCATCTTATAACCCATGGTATTCTCCCATATCACACTGAGGTTTTAGATTGTTTCTCTGATAAATTATTATTTGACTGTTGTGTAATTGTCTACTCATTGTGTTTTAGTACATTGTTTATGGGTACATTGCATAAAATGACATATTCAAACTTACTCCTTCTTTCTCATCTAATTGTATCCATTACTACTGCTAATTTGGCTGTTTCAATCTATGCCTTTTTCCAGCCTAAATATCACCATTATATTTAGGCCAATTATGTCTCCAAAGCTATACTTCTCTGTATAATTATAACTTTCATTTCCTGCTAAATAACTAATAATTGCATCTTTCCTGAATAATAAATACCTTAGGATTAAAGTCTGAAAGTTGAGGGGGTTTTTTGATCAGGATGTAGTTGTTCCTGATAACCAGGAAAAAGGTCATATTGAAAAATTTGTTTGCTGCAGGCCCCTGTCATGAAAAGAAAGCACCCTATTATTATTCAATGATGATCTTTAAATTAGTCCCTTTGCTATCCATTAATTCATAAAATATCAGGTGCCACATTCTGGTTTGTGGTCAGAGGCTGAGGACCCACAGCACAATCTGTCTGATATCTTCTGGGCATTTGTGAGTGTGCCACATGGCAGGATACTGGATGAGCCTGCAGATTTCGGCAGGAATCAGAAAACAGAATGGGTGTTGCGCTGTGCCTGAGCAGTCCATGTGTTCCATTCCAGTTGTTCTCTGTGGGGCAGGGGAGTGTTGATTCTGTTCTGGAGAGCTGCCACCATCATGGGTTTTCATTTCATCCAAGTAGGAAAATGAAGTGTAAAATAGGAAGCAGGAAATCTGCCAGAGGGAAGGAAGCGTGTTTTCCTGCGACCAGGGAGTCCTCACTGAGGCAAGAGCCAAAGCAATGGCAGCAGTGAAGAGGGAGGTGTAAGGAAAAAAGGCACTTTTGAGATGGAACCAAGTATATAATGCAAGCACATCTAGAACATATGTGTGAACAACATACGGGATTGTTAGGAAGAGAAGGAATGCAGAAGTGAGTAATGCCTAACAGGAGGAAGCATACAGAGTTCATGGCATGTGAATGAGTATTAAGTGGAGGACAACAGAGCAAGGTGAGTCTCTAATTTGAGTCCTGGCAGGGGGCTTGCCATTTGGGAACAGCAGAGGATTTCTAAAAACAGAAGGAAGTGTTTGAAGAATTTATAGAAAATATGAGAAAGGAAAGAAAGAGTAAGACAGAGGTCTTCTGGAGATATTCGGTGAACCTGAATTTGAGATGGGTGCAGAGCACATAGGACATCACTGCTGGGCAAGGGAGACATGGGTGTGGGCTGCAGGTAGAACCACAGCAAGATAAATAATAATGAATGCCATCTAAATAGCCAGGTTCAGACATGCACTGGCATTAGGTGGAAAGCCAGGAACTGCTTAAAATAGTATCTTCAGAAATATTATGTGTTTGTATCAAAAAAACTTGAACATTTACTATAATTTGGGGTAAGGTGTTAAACCAACACAAAGCTTTTTAATAGGCACTCCTTAATGCCTGTAAATGTTTAGTTTGGGATTGTCTTGTTCCATTAGGACTCTAAGAACAGAGGTTTTCCTGTCTGATTTAAGTCAAAGTCCAGTGGAGCAGCTAATGAGGTGAAGAGTTGAACTATAATCTTGAGAGCATATTCTCAGATTTTAAACTGAAAGCTGAATGTGCAATTCATTGAGTACCGTGTACTCTGGATATAAATCGCTTCCTGTAGCATCCAGTTAGAGGGCTGATCTTTATTTACCTTTCACAGCCTCAACAAAAATAAAGTCTTGCTTGAATTGAATGTTAACCGTGGATAATTTTGCTTAAATGTTTTTAATAACATTTAAATATTTTATAAATTAAATACTGAACTTCAAATTGAAAAATAGAAATCTAAGGTCTTTTTTTCAATTTCACTTTTGAATCAAAACAACTGTAATGCATCTTTGTTCTTTAAAAGTTAAAATAATGAACTTTGGTATTTAGAAGTTTGGTTGAAAAATCTTTCTGCAGGTCAGTTGCAAAAAATCCTATACACTAGGATTCTCACCACTAATCTGTTAATAAACTGATCTGTGCTCATATACCTTTCTATGCTCAGATTATTACTGTTTCCTGTGTTCTTTCTGTTACATACATTAAAAATAGATTAAAAATAATGAAAAGCAGAAATAGTCAAATAAATATGTTTCCTTTGCACTTACATAATTTTTCTTTTCCTGTTGATACAGGTACATACTTAAACCCCTTTAAACACAGTTGAAATCTCTGGGATAAATCTATATGAGACTTGAAGAGCGAGGAGCCCACAGTTATTTTTATCATCTTTTTTTTGCTTCAAGCTGACATCATTTGGATCTCAGAAGAGATAGCAGCAGAGAAGGATTTGGCAAAGATCACTCTCTATCTGGATGTAATGCATGACAGTAGCCTGCCTGGGAAGGACAATTACAACCTGTCCAGACCCCTGAGTGGAATTTTTTAATGAAGTATGCGAGAATTAAATGTGAATACATTGTGAAGGATCTATTCTATATACATTCCCAAAATAATAGCTACAAAGCCCAAGGACATAGCCATATGAAATACTGATTTCCTCACAATATTATCCCTTTACCCCTGGATTTAATTCCTATCTATTCAGCTTGTGTTAATCAACTCTGCTTATAGCTATTCAAGCAATTAATAAGATAGATTTCATGCAAACATATAGTCTTGTATGTATCCTTCAGTCATAACAATAAACAGAAAAAGAAGGATGAAACAAAATTTCTGCAGAGGGGAATGGAAAGCTTTATGAAACCTGCAGTACATAACTCTCACAGTACCTGAGTGGTAGGTAAATGTCAGGGCTATGAGGTGTATAATTACAGTCATCGTAACTGAAATAGTTTCTCTTTTGGTCAAAAATTTAAGAAATATTAAGCAATGGATTTAACATCTCATTCTTCCTTCAGAGGTTTGGCTTCAATGTAGTTCCTTATTTGTCTGCACAAGTAGCTGATACCTGTGAAAAATGCATATTTTATGACTGGCTTTTCGCAAATATTAAAATGAATACTATATGTGCTGTGTTGGAAAGTTGTGCTGTATTAATCTCTTTAAGAAGTGTGGTATTATTCTTTTTTTAAAGAAGTGTGGTAAATATAGTTTTTAGGCTATAGCATAATATTAAAATAGAAACTGTGTGATGTAAGGTAATTTTTCTAACTAGCTCAAGGAATGGAAAAGACAACCAAGAAATTCTTTGCACTGTCCTATCTGGATAGAGATAACAGCAACAGACACCAAGATCCCAAGAGATAAACTATTGCCTCCTTATCGGGAAGCTCAGACTCTGAGGAACCAAGAAGGCTGATTTACAAGATGAGGGGAAAGCTGAAATTAAGCAGAAACACCCTAGTTTGAAAAGAATGTTTGAATCATGTATGAGCTATATGAATATGCAACAGGCTATTGCTTTTAAGGGGTAATCCTCTGTTAGCAAGGTGTGCCTGGTGGTGGAATGCCAGGACATCCGTAATTCTCTGTTTTATTGTCTCTTATTGTCCTAATTTTCCTTATTATTTATTACTACTTTCATTACTATTTTTTTATTATTATTAAACTTCTAAAATTTTAAAACAAGTGATTGGCGTTTTTCACAATACCCATTGCATCCACTGCAATGAGAAATTCACATTTTAATATCTCTGTTCTCTCAGGCATGAATATACTTGTTCATGACATTTTTACTGCTGTTTCTCCACAAAGAGCAACATTTCACAATTGAGAGAGGTGTGTCAAACAGGCTGTACTGACTAACAGTAGCATATCTCAAGTCACTATTTCAGAATTCATACCTACAAGGGTAAGCACTGTATTCTGAATACTGCTAGTTTAGCTTTGGTCAGGATCTATGTTTAATTTATTTCAGTTTCCTATATTTCTTGAGAATAAACAAAGCTCTGGGTATATGATTATTAAACTTTTCATGAGGCATATTTATATTCCAGCAGGGTTACTAATGTTTATGGTCCTTTTTCATTATTTTGTGTATATATTAAAAATATATATTAACACACTCTATGCATTTATATTTTTTATATTAACTGCAGCAAATTCAGCAAATTCAGCTTATGGGAAAACACATATACCATGCCAAAACAGAAAATAACATACAATAATATAAAGTTGCTTACAATGTAGTGGAAATTGTGACCTATTTTAGCCTGTTATAGTAGTACTGTAAGAAAATTATTGAAGTTTATAGATCTGGTTGTTAGAGAGCCAAATGCCTGCAGGTTCTGTTGATTCCTGATGGGGAGGACATTCAGCACTCCTGTAAACCTGACTCTAAGTGCCTGCCACAGATATCTTTAAAATAGTCATTGCTTATTTGGCAAGAACATGAATATGAGAAAAGTACTGGTCATCAGCTCCGTATATTTCAGAAGCAAACAATCTGTTAGGTATTGTCCTATGATTCTGAAAGAGCTGTTAATAAACAAATGCTACTCCTTCCAAACCTCTGCTGTTATCACTGATGATGCTGTTGCACAAATATGGTCTGGTGTGATACGGGGATATGTAAATTGAAGATCTTTTTTGAAACAGGACATGTTTAGTGCTTCCCAGTTTCAATTTTGTTTTTGTACATGCTGCTTGCTTCATGCATTTAAAAAAAAAAGAAAGACAAATTTATTTAAATTATGTGTACATTGCTAGTAAAGCAAAGTTGTAAAGGAAATACTATCTGAAAGTTTTAATCAGAGTGTATTAAAAGTATGTCAATTTAAGTATATATTCTGTCTGATTTGAAGACCAAAAAATCTATTCTTTATTTCTGGGCCACATATACAAGATATACAGCCTTGAACTAGGTAAAGTTACCCTTGCTTCAGTAGAAAGGAAATTTTAGATTTGCTATCACAATATTGACAGGGGGAAACCCCCAGTGTCTTATATCTATACAAATGGCAACAAATCCAAATCTAAGGTGAGACACCAGCTAAGCTAGGCAGAACCCACTACATTTGCAAGTAAAGAGGGTGACATTTGAAAAGGACACATAACAGAGGCCTGATTTCAATACATTGTGGAAGAGGCTCACTGCCTTGCATGTTTGGGTTATAATTACAGAGATTTTTTTTCCCATGTTTCCTGTAATTACTTATATGGTTGCCAGAATGGTACGTGAAATCTGCACTCAAACTTTACTCTGGAAAGTGTACAGGAACATCGTAGCCCTATAGTATGAGGTCAGATGCATGTATCATGAATCTCAAGAAACATTCAGTAGCTAGGGAATTCTTTGTGCATTTTGAACTACACACAAAGGATAGATGCTTTTGGCCTCGTTTCACTTTTACTTTCTCATGACTCTGACATTTTTCCTGCACTGCACCAACAAAGTGTCTGTGCTTTGATATTTGGGATTTTAGATCTGATTTATTTTGCAGAGGTCTGACTAAGCAGTGTTCCCTGACTGCAGTCTAGTTTTTCTGATTGCAAGATGGAAAGTAACATGTTGCCTATCACTAGACTGCATAGCATGGCTTTTGTGAAGTTCACTAACTTGGTTTTATCTTCAAGCTGAAGTTCAGATCAACTGTTTTCTGCCACTTTTAAGGAAATGTATCTACCTATACAAATACCTGTAAAGGTATATAAATAGCTGAATAGGTATCACATGGTAGCTAGGCGTGTGAGACCACACACCTGACAAACCTCCTTTGATCATCAGCAAACAGCCTGCTTTATTGTTCAGAGCTTACTTTTATAGGCAATTCAAAACTCCTGGGTCGGGTCTTTACGGCCCCTAGACCCTGAACCAGTGAAATGCTTGCACCTTAGGAAAGATGTTATTGGTTGTAACACCTGTCAGTCTGCCCAGGGGCTGGTTTGTGGAACTGGGCTGGGTTTCTTATTCATAACTGGATTAATGCTCAGTACAAGCCAGCTTGTACTGCAATTTAATGTGGCAACAAATAGGTACAGCAACTACATTGGCTCTTTGGTGAAATGCATTTGGTATAAAATTTCAGAGAGGGCAGGAAAAGCTTTCTGGACAC
The DNA here is from genome assembly GCA_013397155.1 of Irena cyanogastra. NCBI lineage: Eukaryota > Metazoa > Chordata > Aves > Passeriformes > Irenidae > Irena > Irena cyanogastra. The sequence continues at coordinate 9,967 of VWZV01003314.1, forward strand.
GACAGATGAAGAAACCCTTTTCACTTCCCTTTCTGTTTATTTCTTTAAAGGAGGTTATTCTTGTGTTTAACCCTCAAAGAGAGAGACAGACACCACAAAAGACACAATACAGACTATTTGTTGTGAGAGAGCCCTCAGGGCATTGAGGCACTATAGATAATCTGTAGATTTGAGGTATCACAGTTAAGCATTTGTTGATGATTTGTTGTGGGCAAACATAGGAGTGAACACAGACATGATTTAAAGATATGAATGAATGTGAATAATGCTTCTCTGCAGAGCAGGTCAGATGCTTTTACCAGACTTGTTGACAACAGCTTTCTCCAACAAATGATTTGTTCTGTAACACATAACCTGCTGTCATCTTCGTAAATTCACAATGACACTGCAAGGGCATATGGAAGATGAAAGAAGAATCCAAATATTTGTTGACTGAGGCACTATTTAAGTAAGTGAAGCTATTTAGGTTAAATGGGTTAGAGTTTTAATGGCTATTTTTCCAGACTTGCTTTACAGAGGAAGGTTCAACTTTCTAGGTTGTCAGTTTTTCAGGTTTTAATAGTACCCACAATTAGATAAACATGACAGTTTGCCTCAAGAAAGGAGAATCTGTCAAAACACAATGTTCCTCTCCCCCATCGCTGATGAAACTTTTAAAGACATCTGTGCTATGCATACAGTCATAATGAGTTATAACGTTATTTGTTTACTTTGCATTTCTGCCAGCCTCACTCCCTCAGTCCACATGAAGTAGCAGTTGTGCTGAGGGACTTTAGAGACTGTAGCCTAGCCTACACCACCACTTTCTTGTGTGTCTTCACTGGCATCATACTTCACTGACTTCCTGTACTCCAAAAATTCCCCATTTACTACTGTTTTCCTTCTCTTCCCTGGTCTGTTTCTGCTTGTCATGCTCCTTCTTTTTTATCTCCTTTCTTTGTCTCTCTACAGTCTCTGGCTGGTGCTTTTTCTTTTGCAGTGTCTTTGGCCTGGATAGCTGCCTGTATCTGTCAAATCCTAATCATCACTGAAACCCTTAAAATTAATTTTCTTCAAGGAACTATTCTGGTTTATTTGCTTTCCCTGTAGTCTCTGTTCTCTGTTTGTTTGGGTTTTCTCCCTCCCTCTTTCATATTGGATCTTATGTGCAGCAGCAACAGGAGGCACAGAAGAGACATTAATCTGGGTTTTTGAATCAGTTGTGCATTACTGAAGGCTGTAGCAGTGTCTCAGTGTCTTATCTACTCTTGGTCCACCAAGGATACAAAGCTGCTAAAAATCCAGTTCTTGTTTCATGCTTTTGGTTGTGACAGTTCCACCAGCTAGACAGCAAAGCAGCTGCAAAGCATGTTATTTGCAGCCCTCCTTTCAATGTCAGCAGTGGCTGTTTGACTAAAAAGAGATCAGGGAGGAGTGTACTGGTTTAAGCCTGGCTCTAATGAAGTTGAGAATGAAATCCACAAGTGATTGTTTGTTGTCACACTTTCTTGCTTGCTCTTACTGCTCACAGGGCCAGAGTAGTTTGTTGTTCCCTTACTGAGACACTTAGGGCAAAGGTGGTGGAGATGCTGCTGGGGCCAGAAGACTGGAAACTTGAAGCTGACTTACTACATCTGAAAGATACCTTTGCTTCTTTGCATAACCCCTAACAAATCCTTTGTGGTCTTTGAAGCCGAAAGACTGTGTAGGGATGTGCCCTTGTTCACAGGGTGACCAGGTTGTTCTTTATCTGCTCAAAAATGTAAAACGTCCAGAAGTTTCCCTCCCAAATTTGGGGTAGAGACACCTCACAGGATCTTTGGGACTTCACCTCAGTCCTGAGGCTGGCTGATTGGACTGAGGCCAAGAAGTCCTGCCTAAGCAATTCACTAGAAAAAGAAGAGAACAAAGGAACTAATTGCTTTTGGGGGCGTTTTAGCAGGAGCAAGAACCTCTTGCTCCTGGCTTGGGTTTTCTCTGTGAGAGTTTTGTTATTTTTGCCTTTTATTAAACGTTTTTCTGTTTCCAACACTGCCTCAGAAGCCATCCTGCTATTTTTATGCCATTTCAAGTAGCTGGGCTGTCTTGGGTGAGATAGGTCCCCTTTGAGTTCATAAGACCTGGCTCAAAGAGTGCCCCATCTAGACTGTTGTTTGCATTAATGGTTATAAAGCCTGTGTTACAGCTTCAGTCTCAAAGCTGAGTGTGAAGTTCCATGTACATAGTATGTGTTCAGACAGTCCATAATCCTTTTGAAACTGTTTCTCCAGAACTGTTCACTTCGTGTATACCCTCAGGAATTTTAGTTTTAGTGTGTAGTTGGGTTTAGCTGCTTTTGCTGCATGAGGTTATTTGTTCCTGTCTTACAGTCTGCATTAGTAACACATAAGCATTTTCTATGCTTGCTCTCTGGCATGCGTTGTATCAGCACCATAATTGACTTGAAGGCTTTTTCATCTCTGAGGTGAATCCTTTTCCTGAATGTTTAAGAGAAGAATGTTAGAGGCTGCTGGTTAGAATTTCTGCAAAAAAAAAAAAGTCCCATAGAGGTGCTTTTTTGTTTAGGAATAAATTATTTTTACAGTACATTATGATTTAGTGTTCAATGCTTTCTAGTTTTCCCTTGCAGGAGAAAAAGTAATAGGAAGAAAGGTTATGTGGAGGAGAAAGAATCAGCAAAAGTAGTGTGTCTCTTTGCACAACTGAAACAACAACAACAACAAACTATGTCAGAGGGTAGAGCAGAAAAATGTGTGATTTTAGCCAATATCACGGGATCAGAAACTCTATGATCATATTGTGAATAGTGAACCTGAGAAAAAACCCCTGGAGTCATGAGATTGTTTCACAGCGAATAAGTAAAATCACACTGTGTTCTCCCAATCTACACTTCCTTAATATGAGAGACTTTTATAAGCATTAAAATCTTAAATAAACAATTAAATTATCAAAATTATGTTGGTTGTGCAGAGCATCAATGTAAGAGACTGTCTGAAGTTTCCCTCATTTTTGCCTCACGATCGTTGCAAAGACCCTCAAAACCCTAAAACTCTCAAAAGGACTTTGCACAGAAGTTCTGGCCTGTCTGAGGTGGATGCTCACCGAGTGATTGTTTGCAGCTGTGTTGCTGTGCTGCCATGGTGCACTGCCTCAATCAGGTACGCTGCCTCAAGCAGGGCCTGGCAAGGGGCAGCTTGTCCCCACCTCTTGGCCAAAGGAACTTTCTGGGGTAACTTTGGTGGTCCCCCACAGAAAATCCCTCATCTTCCTCACAACCACCATGACAGACGGCGATTGAGGCCCCCTCTCGAGGACTGAGACTGAGATAACACGGGGAGTGGAGGAGCACTGGCCGGACTGAAGCGAGATGCTTCCTGCAGGTGTGTTGCCTGGACCAAAGAGAACAACAGCTCTTGCTTACTGTAAAGATCATGGACTGTTTGTACCTGCTCAGAACTGGTATTGATGGTACTGATAAGGAAACACCAAAATAGTCATAAATCTTCTCTGATTCTGGCCCCATGCCTCTCGCTTTCCAAAGGACTATAAAGGTACCCCCCAAACTCACTTTCCCTCGAGATCTCCCCAACAGACAGAAGACTCTACGTCACTGGACGGCTGTGAGGACTTCCACGTTGGTGGCTATAATTTCCCCCTTACCCTCTATTTTCTCTCTATACTTTGTTTCCTTTCCTCTCCCCTCTATCACATAACATTGATGATTGTTTTCAATAAGGTGCATTGCTGTGATTGCACTGAGAGTCCCTTGCATTGCCTTTCGCACTCCTAGATCAGTAAATGAACCACCACAAATCCCGCCTTGCGGATCGTGACAATCAATAAATCAGTTTGGGAAAGAAATTGCTCCTCTTGTTAGCCTGTAATGTAGTTTGAGAGCCCCTTTAATATTTTAGGACACCTTTTATACTTTGTTGAGGTGAGCAGAGGCATATATGAAAATGCTGCAACACCTCCAACAGATCATTTCTTACGTGAAAAGCTTTAAAATTTCTTTTTGTGTGATCTTGTTTAATTGCAGTGCATCACTTGTCACCATTGAATACTCCTTCAGTGACCATCCCCAGTGCCCCTCTTATTTTACCTCCTACTATGAAAGAACTTTCTTTTTCATCACAGTGTCACTTGCAGATTTTAAGGTCAAGCAGCTGCATACTGTGGATATGTACAGATATTTCTGCTGAGTCTTTGTTCTTCCATGGATACAGCAACTAGACTGAAGCTGCAAAGGGACAAGAGAAGAAAAACTTCCCTTAAGCACTTCTGTCTATCCATTTGCCCCTCTCTGAACCAAAATTTCTAGGGTTCAATGCTTTTGTAAGAATGCTAGTTTGGCACTCTAAGCAAATAAATGAGAGAAGAAAAACCTGAAACCAAAAAAATTTCATGCTTTTAATGAGCATGAAATGAGAGGCCTGACTTTGTATTGTAAATTTTTATCCTCAGCAGTATGGAGATCTTTAAACTGTTCCCTTATGGTTTCTTGGTAGATACTTTCCATTTGGTCAAAAGCTCTTTCTAAGCAGTTAACTCCAGAGAAAATTGTGTCTGAGCTTCTAGACAGTAAACAACAGTTCAGTCCCACAGGGTCTAAGGTGATGTGGATAAGGTCAAAATAAAGGCAGTGACAAGCAGTACAATCCTTCCAGAGCATCTGTGTACATGTTCATGTATAATGTTAACTAAGGATATTTTATTTAACCTTAGTGCAACATCAAGCAAAACAACTTATGGGATAAATAAATTGGATTACAGATGCATCAGACTATGTCTTTATCAGTCCTTCCAAGATTTTAAATAATTTACTCTTTTCACCTATTCTGTCTTTGTCTTTTAGTGTTTCATATGTTGTCACAGTGACAAGATAACTTTGTTCATCCAGAAATAAATTCTAAGTTTATTTATACTTACTTTGTGATGCTCTTCATCTCTTCTTCCTCCTGAGGATCCAAATAATAGGGCAGTAATGCACATACTGCATTAACATCTACAGCTCAAGCAACTCTTCTGCTTACTTTTTCTCACGTACCTTAATGTATGTTGACTGCTGGAGAAATTGTTTTTGTTAACAACTTTTCTTTTTACTCACCACTGGCACTGCAGCTCCCAAGTAGCAGGTTTACTAACTGTGCTATGTTGAATTTTTCTTCTGAAAGAGTTTTTTTTTAATCTTTTTTTTTTATTATTATTATTTCTAGATGCAGCAAGTCAAACTTTTAAAGGAAACCATCATTCTTTCTGTTAACAGGAGGTATATTTTGTGTACATAGTGGCTATAATGCACTGCACAGGGAAATTTGCAAACCTTCATTGTATATCTACAGGCGCTTAGATGTCCCAGACTGTTAAGCCACAACTGACTTGGTGAAAAACCTGCGTGTGCAACACACTGCAACTGAGACACACCTGAATGAGCTTGTCACCTCATAGCCCAACCACAGCACTGCACACACCCAGCGAAGATCCCTGGGGATCTGAGCCAGCTTGTCTGGAGCAGCCTGGCGATCAGCAGGGCAGCATGCTGTGCAATGTGAACCCATAGGCTCATCTGCCTATGTAGCAGGTTTTGCATATTTATTTTTACCACTAGTGTTGAGAAATCACTGCTTCCTTAGAGGTGTTACTCAGCTATTCTTAATGGATCACAGTCAGTTTATCTCTTTGGAGGCAGCTCTGAGTAGTAGTTACAGGCTATTACACTGCCAGGAAATAACTTGCATTTTGTGGTTACTAGCATGATACACATAATAATATATAAGAAAAAAATTCACAGCTCAAGACTGTGGCAGATAAAAATAGAAAAATATTTTATGTCATTGCTACGTGGACCTGAAAATAATATTTTTCTGTAAAAAAGTCTTTCAATACAATACCTGCTTCATTCTACCAACTAAACCCCAAGAAATTAGGAAAAAGTCTAATGACATGGAAACATGACTTTTTAAATTCCGTTTTTTATCCTTTGCCTCTTATCTGAAGTCTCTGAAGCTGGAGCTGTGCTCCTGACAGATCTTAGTAGCCGGCAACAAGTATTGAGATTTCATCTCCAAACCTGATGTCAAAATAAGTACCCTATGAAAGCTGCATAGCACCCTGTAACAAAAGATACACAGCTGCTATTCGTCTGTCCACTGCTCTGATCTGAATGTCAGAATATGATTTTAGAAGTCTTCAAGAGTAGACTTTTCTTCTCGTTGATTCTAGTAACCAATTGTTATCTCGGCAAATCAGCACTTAGAACTCTGTATGGGTTCTTCAGGCACTACCTCTTCCGTCAGTCCTGCATATTTGCTTGTGTGTCTGTGAGGAGGAGAGGATCTGGCTGATCCCACTCCCTCCATTTGTTGAAAATTCTTGATTCAATTTGAGAACCTTGATCCATCTTCCTGCTTGATGGAGAGAGATGACTGTTCTTTCTCTTTTTTTAGCATTGAATATATCCTGTGGGATTACCTTGCGTATGTGTGAAACAGTCAGGAAAGGGACAGGACCAGGATGCCTTGGGAAGATACAGCAGTCTAAGTTAGGGTGAGAGCCTAGCCCCATTTCCCAAGGATCTCTGCTCCCCGATGCTGATACGACCACTGTCAGTGAACTGCTGGCCACCCCCTGTTCT